>CM028908.1:18146546-18446546 GCA_016801845.1 Polydactylus sextarius
GACATGGACACTATAGATGTTTCTAACTTGAATCGACAGTTTCTTTTCAGGTCAGTATCATTATGTGATACAGTCCATGTAGAGTTTATCGTCATTATTGCATTGCATTAATCAATTTAATCACATAATTATTCTCTTTTATTGTTTATGTTTTATGTTGAACAGACCAAAAGATGTAGGTCGACCCAAGGCAGACGTTGCAGCTGATTTTATTAACAGCCGAATACCTGGATGCTGTGTTGTCCCGTATCCTTTTGACATTAATGCATTTTTGTCTGTGGTTCAGACATGTTTGCAGGGTTGTAGCTGTTAAGTTAAAAATGTAGTTGTGCAAAACGCTGAATCACTAACTCATAATTTAAATGAGAGACCAAGGTAGCAAAGACAAAGCCAGTAAAATGTGTTAAAACTGTGATTGTATGAACTGAATCACCGTGTGAATTTTTTCCTAAATGCTTTGTGCAGACATTTTAAGAAAATTCAAGACTTAGATGTGGACTTTTACAGACGTAAGTATCTGTTTCACTTTTAATTTCCTACTCGTTGGGAATGGTTGGTAACAGTACAAACAATTTCTGTTTAGTTCCAACTCACAGCCTTAAATGGTGATACATTCAAAATACTTTCTTTTATAATTAAGAGACAAAATGACAGACAGAAGAATTCCAGTATTTAACAGGAACCAAATATTCACTTCACTTGCTTGTCTATCTGACCAAAAAGCTGATACTCAGCCTTACCAGATAACAGAAATGTGTTGAATTATGTTGGTGATTATGTTTTTATATAAAGAAAGAGTATTCCACTAGATTTTGTTACTTTCTTACCGGTTTGACTGCATCATCATTAGACACTAGATATTAATATATGTGTCTCTGTTTTCAATCAGAATTCCACATAATTGTCTGTGGACTGGACTCTATAGTTGCCAGGAGGTGGATGAATGGTATGCTGGTAAGTTTGTCTCTGCCATTGCAATCTTTGTTACAGTCTCTGGTGTCTTGTTACATTTGTCAGTTGTCTGTGTTAGGTTTACTTAAGATGGTAAAGCTGTAGATTGTGATGCAAAAAGGGAACTTTCATGCAAACCCCTCTGTCTGTGTGTGTGTAGCTGTCTTTACTGGTGTATGAGGATGGGGTCTTGGATCCAGGTTCCATTATTCCTTTAATTGATGGTGGGACCGAAGGCTTTAAAGGCAATGCCAGAGTCATTCTCCCTGGCATGACTGCCTGCATCGACTGTACCCTTGAGCTTTATCCTCCTCAGGTAAGGCAGCAGTTTTCATAAAATAATGTTAACAACTACGTCTTACGTCTTACAGAAACATTACATGTCAGTTTTCTGAAATACAACTGTCATTGTAGATCAACTTCCCCATGTGTACCATAGCCTCCATGCCCCGTTTGCCAGAACACTGCATCGAGTACGTCCGAATGTTGCTGTGGCCCAAAGAGATGCCCTTTGGAGGTATAAAATCAATCTTCAGTTCCAGTTAAATAGTTTTTGCAATGTATAGAATAAAAAATAAATATATATATATGACTCTGCCACCTGATCTGCAAAACTTGAAAACAAAACAAAACAACCTTTCTCTATCTTTGTTTATGTATTTGTTGGATTAGATGACATAGCTTTGGATGGAGATGACCCAGAGCACATCCAGTGGGTTTACCAGAGATCTCTGGAGAGAGCAGCAGAGTTCAACATAACTGGAGTCACATACAGACTAACCCAGGGTGAGCAAACATAGCACATTCATCTGTCACCAAGAGGACAATGCTGCTTTTCTTTCAGATCGAGTGGGAGATGAGTCAGTGTACATGAAATATAGCAAGTCATTGCTGTCTGAATAATTTTGGAACTTTGATGTCTTAGTCTGTGTCTGAAAAGTTGATGTTCACTGTGATCAGCTTTGTGTGTATTTGTGTAATGTTTTATTTCGATTTTTAGAAGCCAGCATTTAATTTATATTATATTTCTGTTCAATTTTTGCAGGTGTTGTCAAAAGGATAATTCCTGCTGTAGCATCTACAAATGCTGTTATTGCCGGTAAGGTTAATACTAATATCAAATACAAGTAGGGGTATTTTATTAGACATTTTATTACCCTCATGAAAGATTTCATGCTCTGCCATGTAAGAGTTAATCATTTTAAACAATACTGAGCATTGTGACTTTGAGTAAACAGAGATCTGTATCTGGACGTAAATGTTTCTCTGTTTTATTCAACACAGCTGCTTGTGCAACTGAGGTTTTTAAAATCGCATCAAGGTGAGTTTGCAGACCTTGCAGGTCAATGCACAGAGTCAATATTTTTATAAACTGTGTACACTTTTCACCCTTTTCAACATTTCTCTTGATGTTACCCTTTCCATCTGCAGTGCCTATATACCTCTTAGTAACTACATGGTCTTCAATGATGTTGACGGCCTGTACACGTACACGTTTGAGGCAGAACGGAAGGTTTGTCCCTGAATTGCATTTGCAAGTTCAATTTTTGTCAAAGCAGTCAAGTAGCCTTTTGCATAAAGTTATGTTTATGTTTACTTTTGTTGCAGGAAAACTGTTCGGCTTGCAGCCAAGTACCTCAGGACTTGCACTTTGCTCCATCTTCCAAACTCCAGGAGGTGCTTGACTACCTGACTGAGAGTGCTTCGCTGTAAGTTTGCCTCATTAGAATATATAAACAACTACTACAATATAATTAACATTGTTGTTCCTTTTTGGTTATATTGTGTTGTCTTGTCATTTGATTTGTGGGTATGTGTTGTGCATTGTCTTCAATTATTAAATTTTTCAGACAAATGAAATCACCTGCTATAACAGCAACAGTGGAGGGAAAGAACAAGACTTTATATTTACAGGTAATTAACCTCTGACTGTTTTCTGTTCAGTTTCATTGTAGTGCAAACCTGAGGTTCTCATAGCAAATGAAGTGTGTCCTGATGTCATTAAGTGATCATACAAGTTTTAATTTGGGTCTAACAACTGATATTTTGTTTTACAGTCTGTCGTTTCAATTGAACAGAGGACGCGACCAAATCTCTCCAAAACTCTAAAGGGTGAGGCGTCTTATTTATACTGAATATGCTTCTGAGAAAAGGGCACGGACACATGATGAATTAATACACTGTGACTATTCTGACTGAATTTCTTATGAACATGTTTTTTCCAGAGCTGGGGCTGACCGACAGACAGGAGCTGGCTGTAGCTGATGTCACCACACCCCAGACCATGCTGTTCAGACTGTGCTTTACCTCATAGGATGATTCAAGCACTCCCACCACCAGTTGATGTTATGCATATTTCTCTGCCAACTTTGACTGGATGCAGGATATTTAAAATGGCCTAATAACTGGAGCAGTTTACAATTTATTCAGTCAGAGTATAAAATATTATACAGTAGCTAATTTTATTGTTTTAATGTACTTATTGACTAAAGTTATTTTTTGCACTGATAAGCCAAATATAGTTCACACTTTATCATGTTTTGGTGACACATCGTGTGCAAGCGTTAACGATTTCTGCATTAATGTATCTGCACATGCACTGTGCAAACAAGCAGTGGTTACTTTGGAAAAAAAATATATTTTGTTTCTTATTCTGGTTTTGAATATTTAAAATGTTTATTTATTCCAATACAATTTTTTTTAGTTGCAGTAACCACTGAGTCGACAATGAACAGACACTGATTGTGATGTGTGAACTGGAATAAAATAATGTTTTGTTATAAAATTAACATGTCTGTTTAATTTATTTATCACATGGTGTAAGATAATATTGACTCAGCGGGTTTAGTAATCACGCTGGATGAAATACATTTTTCTTCAGAAGCTCTTTGTTTACATATATATGTCCACAGCATTTAACTCTTAATGAGCCAGCTGAGTGAGCTAGCTTCTAAAAAAAAACATCAGCCAAAAAATCGAACCACTGATATAAACTAACTATAGTTATGAATAAATACAAGCCTTATAATAGAGAGAGAATATTGTATATATTAATATATTCATATAATCATATTTTAAACTGACTGCCCTTCCCGACAGCACCAGTCAGACCGGATCATGACGTCATATTGCTACGTGGAAAGGAAGTAGCGAGCAGACTAATGCTAGCTAGGCTACAAGTTGAGAGCGACCAAAACAAACGATGGCGACCGAGGAAATACGCCGAAAAAAGCGTGGATTTACAACAGAAATGCTTTAACTTTCTTAGTAGCGGTAGATTTCTTGATAGGGTGTTAGAGATATCGGTATTTATACATGATTGACTTTGAGAAATTGCGCTATTTTGAGTGCCAAATGGTCAGTTAGCGAGCTGTAACTGTATCTGGGATTGTTGCTGTCCCTGTACACCAGCGTTATGCGTTGGCTAACTTACAGCCTTGCTAACTAGCTCGGTGTTAGCTAATTGTCAACAGCGAATTTGTGGACAGATTGACATTTAAAATCGCTTATTATTGTTCGTACCAGGTAAAAGTTGACAACGTAAAAAAATGCCGATACAGTTGAAGTAGCTTTGCTTTGTGTGACAACGCGAAATTCCCTGCTGGATCTGTGTCACTGTTTCTGAACTTGGTGGTTGCTAGCTAGCGTAGATGTCAAAAATGAGTTGGTTCAACGCATCTCACCTGTCCAGCTTCGCTAAACAAGCTTTAACGTCAGCTCAGAAGTCAATCGACCGTGTCCTGGACATCAAAGAGGAGGACCAATGGGGTGACACGACCGTAATGCCCTATGATGGTAAGTCACGTTACTTTGGGTGGCACCAGCTAATCTTGCAATATGCTTATTTTTGATCTCTGCTACATAAGAGATGAAACATGTTATGTTTTTTTTTTTTTTTTTTTTGTCAGATGTTACTTTGCCTGGAAAGCTGTCAGTAAGTGGAGGATGGGGGATGACGCAGTGGGAAGCACCACCTGAAGAAAAGACCACCAGCACCCCTCCTCCCTCCTCCGAGGCCATTACTACTCCTGTCACACGCACAGTTGTGGACGAGTCAGAAAACTTTTTCAGTGCCTTCCTGTCACCCGTAGATGTACAAGGTGTCACCATATCCCAGGTAGTGTCTGTGCCCCCTACCAAGTCCCAAAGACGGCCTCAGGAGAAGGAAAGGAAAAACAAAGGGCCTGTAAAACAAACAGACACAGAGACTCAAAAATCAACATCTACAGACAAGAGTCATGAGACTCAAACAGCTGCTGAGAGTCAGCCGGCTGAGTCTGAGTCCTCACCAGCTGCACCTTTTCCAGACACCATCCTCCTGCAGCCAGTCTCTCCTGTCTCGTCTTCCAGTGATCTTCCTTCTAACACTGATGGAAAAAACAGCGCTGTAATAAGAGATGTTGACTTGACAGATTCTCTAGACTCAAAGTCAGAGCAGCCCCAAGTTCTATCAGAGCACCAGGTTGT
Source organism: Polydactylus sextarius (assembly GCA_016801845.1). Classification (NCBI taxonomy): domain Eukaryota; kingdom Metazoa; phylum Chordata; class Actinopteri; family Polynemidae; genus Polydactylus; species Polydactylus sextarius. The sequence continues at coordinate 18,151,965 of CM028908.1, forward strand.
GCAGGATACAACAGACTCCTCTGAACCTCCCACTGTCACTTCTGAACTAAAGAGCTCTACCCCTTCCGATCCTTCGCCCTCCCCTCCTTCCAAGGAAGTACTCCTAGAGCATAAAGAGTCAAAAGTGGAAGACCGTCAAAGTGATACTCCCTCCCCTCCAGTAAGTGCTTTCTCCTCAGGAACATCTACCACCAGTGACATTGAAGTGCTTGACCATGAGAGTGTGTTGAGTGAGAGCTCAGCCAGCTCCAGACAAGAAACTGGTGTGGGTAAGGCTGGTCTTCACCTAATGCAGGGCTCTTTCCAGCTTCTCACTGCCTCCACCTGTGGAGATTTCGCCCGTTTAGAGGACTATCCCAAACTCACAGAGAGCTGCGGTTCTTCCTCAGATGCATTTGAACGCATTGATTCATTCAGCGTGCAGTCACTGGATAGCCGCAGTGTCAGTGAGGTCAACTCTGATGATGAGATCCCCGGCAGTCGAACACTAGCGTCTGTAACTGCGGGTCCTGCTCCTCTGACAGTGTCATCATCTATATGTCAGAAGCAGGAAGATGGAGAGGGGGAGAAGGTAGGAGAAGATGAAGAGGAGGGATTCACTGAAACAATGAGGGAACAGTCAGTGGATGAGATGGAGGAGAGTGGGCGGAGTGCAACGCCTGTGAATAGCGAGCAGCCTGAGGAGTTGACGGAGCAGGAACAGGAATCTGAGGCTAATTTGACACTGTCTGAATCTGCTGTCAACGCTGAAGAACTGATCACTCTACCAATCACAGAAGAGATGAAGAGCGTCTCAACAGTTCAGATACTGGAGCTTCAAAAGGTAACAACTTGCTTTGAATTCCTATGTAGCTGGTAGTCTTTAATTATGCACAATGTTTTCTCTATTTTTAGCTGATATTTTCTCTGGAGATTTATTTCAGGAAAGCAAGAATTGGTCAAAGTGATATAATATTCTGCAAAATTCAATTTTATCAAATCCATATATCTGTTAATATGTATCTATAGCTTTTTGTTCAGCTCCAAAACAAAAAAAATGTTTACCAATATGCTAAAGCATATTGGTAAACATATATGAGATGAAGGTGATGTAGAGTAGTTGTAAACAATACTCTGCCATGCAAATGTCTGTGAAATGATTTAAGAAAAGCTGTTCATTTGAGCCCAAGCTGAACATGACTTTGGCAAGTAATTTTAACTCTGCAATCACACAGTCTCAACAAACACCTTTACACCCAACTCAGTATTTTGTATAGATTTCTTCAGAATCACAAGTAAATTATATCATGACATTGTCATAACATATTTTTCAATGTGCTCATGGGAAAATGTTCTGGTAGTTGTGCATTTTACAATATCTGAATGTTTTTTCACACACATATCGATATTTCCAACATAGTTCTCAGGACATATATGTCCTGTATGGTGCGCAACCAAGGCAATTGTAAAAATCAAAAAAATATATGTATGCTCAAGCACTTCTTACTTCATGAGCAGATGTTATATTTTTTAAAGTTTTTTTTCTGTGTAACTGCTGATGTAACGATTAAAAAAAAATGCTGTGGACATGTTGTAGATCATTGACGAGCTGTCAGGCCGCCTCGAGAAGAGAGAGGCTCAGTTGCTGGCAGTCAGCAAAGACAAGGCCAGGCTGGAGGAAGAGTGTGACAACCTCAAAGAGTGAATACACACACACACAAACACACACCTCATTCACGACAGAACTGTGAGCGATCTTGATAAGAGGGTTGTTTTGTTCATGACACTAATTCTCAACAGTGCGGGGCGAGATAATAGAATAAAAATGAAACCACTTTTAACACTTTTAGAAACAATCGTGGCTGTTACCATTTACCATGCATAACAAATCACCAAGCTACAACAAAGCTTTAGTCATTATTTATTTCATATGTAATTATCACCATTGTTTAGAAGAATAATTTACTGCTTACATTTAAATTGACATTTTTCAAATCAGTCTTGAGTGTATAATACTTGTGCAGACTGTCTTGGCTTTGAGGCTGTATATGTTTTGAGAATGACATTTTCACTAATGAGTCTGTTTTTCCTCTAGTGAAGTGATTGGCCTCAAGGAGGAAAGCTCCACTGTTCAGTCCCTAAAAGATGAATTCACCCAGCGTATAGCTGATGCTGAGAGAAAGGCTCAGCTGGCTTGCAAAGAGAGAGACATTGCCAAGAAGGTAACTCGCAAATGAGTGATCCGTCTGTACTTTCTTCATCTCCATCAAATAAGCTGATAAACAGCAGTTCTCCAAAAGTTACATAAGAAATTTTATATACAATTTTTCAACTAACCTTAATCTATAATCAGACATGTCCAAAATTTTTGTTGAATATATATTTTTGTTGTATTTCATTTGCACAGGAGATAAAGGGCTTGCGAGAAGAGCTTTCTACGAGGCTGAACTCCAGTGATACAATGGAGATCATCAGAGAGAAGGAGGAGCAGATCAGAGGTCTGCTGGAAGAAGGTAAGATACTTTAAAAACAAAAAAAGGAAACTATCAGTCACCACCAACCTGCTCACTACCTGTCCAAACTAAACGGGCTTCATTGTCAAAATATATCGAGTTGCCAGTTTTTGACTGTGTTTTTAATAATACTCTTACTGCTTTTCTGTATCCTATGTCACAAAGAGTTGATCTTTTATCTAATGAGGTGTTGAAAGAAGAGCTGTCATGTTACTGTGTCATGTCCCGGATCTGTCAGACCTCAGCTATCAGTTATTTTATTCATTTCCAAAGTGATTGTAGTGACTGTATTTCTTTGTATTGGGTTGGATTTAAGCAGGATTTTGTTTCTCTCACTTTTAGGTGAAAAGTTATCCAAGCAGCAGCTGCAGCATAGCAACATCATCAAGAAACTGCGTGTAAAGGAGAAGGAGAGTGACACAAGGATCACCAAGCAACAGAAGAAAATCAAGGAGCAGGAGGAAGAGCTCAAGCACTTTCAGCAGGTCAGAACTCAGTCCAGTGTTTAAGGGTTATCGTTTTATACTGTAAAATTCATTCTGGCCTTACGCTTGAAAAGCGGTTTCTCAGGGTGTCCCCTTCACTCAGCTGTCGCTTAAACTATATGCACCACAAGCATCACATAAGGCACCAAGTTATCATGGTTATCATGCTAAATATTTGTATATAATAATAATATATCAATATACTAATATATTAAAACCATTTTATTTTGCAGTACAGGCTAAATAAGATGGCTTATCCTGTTGACTGGTAACTCTTTCTTTGATTCATAAGGGTAAAGTGTATCAGGACTTGTCTTGTTTTCTCTAGAGAGCTGAAGAATGTAGGGTGTTAGTTGTAATTGACTACAATTTGTATAATTATGGCTACAATCCTGTCCATGTGTTTTGTTTTTAGGTTCTAGATGGGAAGGAGGAAGTGGAGAAACAGCACAGGGAAAACATCAAGAAGCTGAATGCTGTGGTGGAGCGGCAAGAAAAAGAGCTGAGCAGGCTACAGACGGACTCTGAAGAGCTGCAGGAAAAAAACAGAAGCTTACAAGCTGCTCTGGACAACTCTTACAAGTAAACACCACCACACCCTGCTGTTTATGTAGAACATTGACAAGCAGATTTCTTGTTGTAAATACATCCTCATGAGCTGACTATTAAATCCTTACTTGTATGCCAGAGTCCACAGCACAGTATTTGGAAAGTGACACATTCTTTGTGTGGCATTCTAGTTTATTGGATTTGAAATGAAGCAATGAAGACAAAGCAAAAGTGTTAACTTCCATCTTCCGTCTATTATGAGGCTAGTTACGTCTACATTGGGTGTAGAGATTGTAACCACTTTAACATGTTGCCCCTTAGGTTAAAGGGAATAGAATGTAACACCAACAACAATAAATAATGTTTTGCTGTTCTTGTACTTTGTGGCTACACTGTAATGGGGTTATGGTGTTAATGGTCTTCATTAACGTCTGTTGTCAGGGAGCTGGCAGAACTCCATAAGGCACATGCCAGCAGAGCCAGCGAAGCTCAAGAAGCAGCTCTGAGCAGAGAAACACAGGCCAAGGAGCAACTGAGCCTGGCTCTGGAGAAAGCCCAGGAGGAGGCCAGGATACAACAGGAGGCTCTAGCCAATCAAGTAATGCATACATTTGTTTGCAAATGTTAAAAGCTCATCAGAGGAGGATTGCTGCTGTGTGAGGAACCCAGTACATGTTAAATGAGTCCATGCAATGTGTATAGTGGGCTTTGTTTTAGACTTAATACACCTCAGACTTGATTCATTATTATTATTTCTTATTGCCACAGTTCTAGAAGTGTTATAGCCTCAAGGATTTTTAGTTGATGGTGATTGATTCTAACACGACATCCAGACTTTGTTGAGATACTCCTGCACGCACAATATTACTTTTGAGATAATATCACCAGAGCAGGGCACTAATGGTGATTTTACAGTATATGCATGCTAATTCTGTGGGAGATACTTCATTAGACAGTTAAATGTTAGTGAAACAGAGCTGGTACAGTCACTTGCTTCCTGCTGAGACTGACTGGACATTACTTCATCTCTTTCTGTTGTTGTGCCAGGTGGCTGACCTGAGACTGGCTCTGCAGAGGGCTGAACAACAGCAGGCAAGGAAAGAAGATTATTTGAGGGAAGAGATCAGTGAACTTCAACAGGTAACATTATATATTCATAGAAATCGTCCAGCTTGGTCGGCTAATTATGGCAGGGCAGAGTTTTTATTAAATGTACGACGTATTTTTCTTTGTCATCCTCCACAGAGGCTCCAAGAGGCAGAGACAAGGAACCAGGAGCTCAGTCAGAGTGTTACCTCGGCAACACGGCCCCTTCTGCGACAGATTGAAAACTTACAGGCGTCATTGGGTGGACAGACGGCATCCTGGGAAAAACTGGAGAAGAACATCTCTGATAGGCTAGGTAAGCATTCACCTTGACATAGTAGAATACAGCATAGGTGCAACACACAACCTCCCTTTGCTCCTCTTCTAATCCCCTTTGTTTTGTTTTGTTTTTTTTTACAGTGGATGCCCAGGCACAGCTGGCTGTTGCTGTGGAGAAGGAGCGTTCAGCAACGGAGGAACTGCTTTCCATCAAGTCCCAGCTGGCCACTCTGGAATCCCAGAATTCCTTGCTTCGCCAGGAGAAGGCACGCTTCCTGGCGCAAGTGGAGGCTGAGAAGAACAAGAGAGAGAAACTGGAGGATGAGAGCAGCAGGTAATAAATGAACTACTGGGGTGTGCAATTGATGACATGTATAATTAGTAATATAATTAAAGGATGAATCTGAAGTAGACTTGGGTTTCAGATACTGAAGGTGTTGCTTTAAGTGATAGTTTAAGCCAAGAGGCTAATTTAATTTTGCTGTAAGGAGCTTATTTGTTTTGTAGTCAATTTGTACAATGTAGTAATATCATTGTAGAATGACTAATAAGTGTAGGTTTTTCTTAGTTTAAGTGGCTGGTTTCTCTGACTGGGAATTGAACACAAACTACAGCAGAGAGAGAGCTAAATCCCAACCACATGACCATGAAGGAAGTGTCTTGTGGGTGAGAGGGGAAGGGCTGAGTGCTGTATAACACATATGTAAATGGTGGATATATTGTTGCCTCAGGTTTCTTCCTGTAGTTGGTGAAGTTTTTGTTATTGACTCCAGAAAATTCTGAAGATCGCAGAGATTTTCTAGGAATATTTTCCCCTCTGGGTTCATGTGCAATGAAATTTAGTAGAGAGGCTGTAGAGCCACAATTTTCCTTATCATATCCAACAATTAAGCAAATGCATTTTATCTGAAAAATGATGATCTCCACAACCTAATTGTCTGTCCTCACTTGTTGAAGAGAAATAGTAGAAGAGACAGAAAAGTGCAGCCTTTGTTAAACCTATAATAAGAAGCTTTGGATGGAGGTTTAAGACACATAACGAAAATTGCTGCCATAATTTTAAGAATAGGACAAACCATGGGGAAGACTTCAGAAATATTTAGTCACCCCCTGCACCACCTCCTATAATGCTTATGCTTCCTGGAGGCTGGTTTTGTTGTTTGCATGACAAAGCCATGTGAGTCAGAGTGAGAGAAAGAGGTCAGGGGAACTCCCTCCCTCTCTTCAAAAGAGCCAATCATGCATGTGCACAAAAAGGTTATCCCCGGTGTAGGGGGGGTCAGAGGGCCAGTGGCGCAATGGATAACGCGTCTGACTACGGATCAGAAGATTCTAGGTTCGACTCCTGGCTGGCTCGTTAACTTTTTAACTTTTAGCTGTTTACAGTTTACAGTTACTCTACAAACATTATGTGACACAAAGGAAGAAAATGAGCTAGTTCTATTACCAGTAAAAAAAAAAAAAAAAAAAAAAAAAGATCAAATGTGATTTAGCTGAAGTGAAACCATGTGTTTCCTTCAGTGGGAAACCTCACAGTATCATTATATTTCACTTTGATATTTTTATAAACCTGTCAGAAAGGTATTACCTTAGTTTTCAGCCTTGAATACTGGTAAAGATTGTTTGTAGTGACTTTTTGCTTGTTATCTCAATACAGGGAGCACGCTGAATTGGAGAATCTTCGAGGAGAACACAGTCGATTGTTAGAAGAGGCCAAAAGGGAAAAGGTATCAAAATACCCTCACCTACTCTTGTTATTTTACTCTGTGAAACTGCTTCTTCATACGTCTACTGTTGTATTTTCTGCCAGTTGCTTCTGACCAATCAGCTAGAAATGGAGAAGATGAAAGTGGAGCAAGAGAAGAAAAAGTGCTACCTGGCGCAAGAGGCACTCAAGGAAAAGGTTTGAATGAATTTTAGAAGTTAACTTAAAATCATATCTTAAGTCTGTTTCATTTATTCACCATTTCTCAACATGAACAGAGGGGTTTTTAATTTTGTTCTCTAATAATTGTGAAATTATTCCCTATTAGGAACGGAAGGTTATGACCCTCTCTGTAGGGGAGCCACCAGCATCTTCCACACCCACCCTGTCCCGTTCTAGCTCCATCAGTGGGGCAGACAATGCTGGTTTGCACACTTCTATTCTTTCCCAGGTAAACTGTTAAAATCCTCAAATAAAGATGAGTTTGTTCACGCTTGAATTTTTGCAGATTGTTCGGTCTCATACCTTGTTTTATTCTCTTCTAGGATGATACTTTAGACCATTCACTAGGCACCATGACCATGTCGATGAGTGGGACCAACCTGTATGAGGCGGCCAGGCTGTCTGGAGGCTCCAGCATCATAGAAAACCTTCAGTCTCAGCTCAAACTGAGGGAAGGAGAGATCGCTCAGCTGCAGGTAGCAATTCAAAACAAATATTTAAAAAGCTGCTTAGAACTTAACTCATTTGATGCTTCATGCCTGTGGCTGCTGCCTGCAGATACATGGTTAGACAAATTACCGTGAAAAATGTGTTTAAATGTGAAAAAAACATAAACAAGATTAAAAATGAAAATAAATTAAAAGTCATCTCCTGAACTCAAAGGCAGCCATGGTATGTTCCAGTGGTTTTTACACCCATCTGTTTCTCCTTTTGCTGTTGCAGCTTGAAATCTCTACTCTGGAGAGGAGTCGAGCTGTGATGGCGGAAGAGTTGGTTCGACTCACAAATCAAAACGACGAGATGGAGGAGAAGGTGAAGGATATCCCCAAGTTGAAAATTCAGCTGAAGGTGAGAGCCATATGATCTTGATTATAGTTGTAGGTATGAGAAAAGATGTGTAACAGTAACCATCTCTGAACTCTTGAGGAGCAGAAGTTCTCATTTTTGTGGCTGTGAATTTCAGGATCTAGAGCAGAGGCACAACACCATCCTGCAGATGTACGGAGAAAAAGCCGAAGAAGCAGAGGAGCTGAGACTGGACCTTGAAGACGTGAAGAACATGTACAAAACTCAGATTGATGAACTGCTTCGGAACCAGAAATAAACTCTTGGTGTTTTTTCCTGGGTCACTCACAAACAAATCAGTCCAAACATTTTAGCCACAAATGCATTCACAGAAAAAGAAAAGGATAGGTTAAATCAATGTCACAAGACAAGTCATTTATCTGTATCTGTTATTTTATTTTATTTTAATTATCAAAGACTATTTAAGTGGGATTATTACAGAATCAGTATGAAGGATATATCCACAGCTTCTGATTCAGGTGTCCCTTTGAAATCTTTGGGAGTTAGTACAAACTTTGCTTTAGACATAATTTCTCCTAACTGAAAGTTTGACGTAGTATTGTATGGAGAGTTTATAACTGTAGAAGGTGGTAAAGGTTTTTGCACTATACAAAATCACCCTTGTTAATTTTTATGTGGTATAAGGAGAATGGATATATATATATATATATATATATATATATATATATCAAAGTGTGTACAGAGAAACGTATGTGTTCTTAACTCCTAAAAAATCACAAAGTATGATGTAGCCTGAGAGTAGTCTGTGATTGACCTCCTGAAAATCGGATTTTAAGTTATATAAATATGTAAATGAATAAACATTTATTTGGGTGGTGAATAATGCTGTCATTTTTTAAATTTAAATTGTGTGGAATCACATGATAAAACTTATTGTTTCTGTTCTGATTAATTAAATTCAGCTGCCCAATTTGCTGTACAATCATACTTGGAAGAAAAAAATGGATTAATATAGTTTTATTGAAATTGACACTTTGGGGAGCATAAAATATACAACTCACTGTAATTCCAAAAAGAATTGAGAAGAACGGATGTGTTGCTTTTAAAAAGAGACCACTGATTAATCATCACATTTTGGACTCATTTTGGATAATTTCATGAATAATGTTGAATCTGGGTATGAAACTAATTTGTTTTGATGTCAACTTGTACTGTTTCATTGTGCCTGAAATGAGATTTGAGAATGTAGCTTACAGGTAATGTGTGGTACACAGCGCCACCCTGTGGCTGACGTGTCACATGACGTACCGGCATAAGGTTTCCGGTGTTATGGCGACTACCGGCATCCTAATCGCTTCAGTCTGGAGAGTGGCAGGCTGTGTATTCAGGTAAAATGTCTCTTACACTAACTCACACCAACCTTGTTAAGACAGTGGCAGTGCAAGGTTTTGTAGAGCCATTTTTTTTTTTAATTTTTAAATATAGTCTCATGTACATTTATTTGGCCACGCATCGCTACAGCTTTATTCACTATTGAGGGTCTTTGCTTTGTCCAGAACTAACGCTACGTGTTAGCCAACACCTGAATACTTCACAAATTAGCCTCATATAAATCACGTCTTCCGTTACTTTGTACCACCTGGAAGAAGAAAAGAGTAAATATTACGTTATTACTTGTGAACGTCTTCAGTCTTAACATTTATGACAGACTCACACACACACACACACGGTCAGTCAGTAAGTAGCTGGTCGTGTCTGTTCTCATCGTTAACGTTGACAGAAACTAACCGCCGTTAAGCTAGCTACAACTTTTACTTCACTTAACAGTTAAGAAAATTAGCTTGCTAGAATAAAGTAACCTCCTCTTTAGGACCGTAAGACATAGATATAACGCCATGAAGATAATATATATATGTATATATATAGACAGTACCATTGCCAGCACTATAAACTGCCTTTTAATATATTAACGTTTCAATTTAACCACACGGTTATTTGTTGCATTAAATAATATGACATTGTGTGAATGTCGACAGCGTCTTGTGTCGTTCACACTTTAGCGTTAATTAGATAATTAACAGATGGAGCAGACGTCTGCTTCAAAGCTTGTGCAGCGTGTTTTTTTTTTTTACGCTCATAGAAAAGACTGATTTCACTGTTACTTAACTTCCCTAAAGTTAACTCATGAGTATTACCTCATGTTGTTACCAAATCTGCAGAAAAAGACTCATATGTTTAACTACTGTTTTTTTTTTCTTTTAATTTAGCAACATCAGTCTCAGCTTGCTCAGATGTGTAACGATTTAAGAGTCATTGTTATTGTCATTGTGGTTGCAGCATTAACACAAGTCACACCGTTCATTGATAACTGATTGTGGAAGTGAAAATTCAAGGCTAAGTCTAGGCTGTTAAAGCAGATGCATGCCAGGGTTGTTTTTTTTTCTTTCTTCTTAACAAATAAGTTGAATCATGGAAATATGACTGTTGTGCAAATATTGTATTAGCTGAATAGGTCAGATTATTATCAGGAGTTTTAACGTACCCTTCCAGTCTCAGTTAAAATTGCTCAGACAACAGTCGGAAAAAGGTCAGCAATACTTCCTGCAACAGGACCTTTCCTTATGAGGAACTCAGATCCGCCTAGAGCTACATTCCCACACACTTGCCTGTACCCACATGCTTGTATACTGTGGTGTTAGGCTTTTAACCAAGATTACACAGTGCGAGTCTGAGTCTGTGTCTCTGTCTCTTCCCTTCTCACAGAGGGCCGTAAAGAGAGGCAGCTATCTCACATGTCTGTGCAATTCTGACTATGCTGGTCTTGGTAGTGCTGGGCATAGTTTTTTCCTCTGCTGTGGTCACCACTGAGAAGGCTGTGAACACCAACCACAAACCACCAGCGCTGCTTCTCAACTACAGTAGGATCTCCCTGCCGCCAGAGCACGTACCGTACTTCCTCTACAGCAACAAGAGGGTCGCCAAGCAATGTCGCCTGGACCCAGCCTGCCCATTTAAAGTAAGATATGGACTCTGTCAACTTTTTACTCTTGTAGATATTTTTTCAGTGTAGAATGGTAGCATGGCATCCATGCTACCATGATGTTTGCTCTGTTGGGAAGAAAAGCTTTGTTAATTTACTGTCAAATTCCCATTGTTTTAGATTATGATCAATTACTGAATATGATATGTTGTTGAATTGAATTATCTGTTAATGTTAGTAGTAGGATTGTAGCATTAATATCTGTCACATTATTGGCTTATTTGATTGTTTCGTGTACAGAATGAACCTTGCTCTCCTGCACATTGGTTATTTTTAAAACACTAGTTTTTTTTTGTCTATTTTTTTTTGTCTATTGTCTATTCTATTTTTTGTCTATAACAACATGCACCTAGTTCTCTCTTCCTCTTCTCTCTCTCTCTCTCTCACACACACACACACACAAACATATTGACACTTTTGTCTTTATAACAGGATGCACTGCTCAATTCGTTTGCCTGTTGGGGTTATGAGAAGAGCTGTGATCCGGAGAAGCGCTATAGTTATCCAGTCTGTACCAAAACTGACTCGGGATGGTACTGTTCCTCACATCATATTCTAACACAGTTCCAATTCTTACTTTTTTTATTTTAGATCTGAGATTCTCAGTAAGATCAGGTATCACAAAGAAATACTCTTTTCTGTATAGGTATTAAATGTCTTTTCAAAGGAAAAGTGTTCTGATTCATAGCATGCATCATTAATGAGCCAGTCGTTTTGGGTTGCTAATCTGCCTGAATCTCTGATCTGTTAGGGCTCGTACACTGGAAGCAGCCCAAGAGCTTTTCTGGAAACAGGCTGATTTTGGCTATGTCAAGGAGCGACTCTCTGAGCTCAAAATACTCTGCAAGCCCAGCAAGCCAGTAAGTGCGCTCATTTCCTTAGTTCCCACGGGCCTACTGAGTCAACAGGAAGAAACAACAGGTAGAAAGAAACACAGTGTTAAACAAGTGTTCACAGACTATAGACCAGATTGTCTGTGGATATGATTTGGCCTTAAAATGTAGTAGCATTATATAGCACAGAACACTCACACAATCTTTATCTTCTAATTTATTTTTCATTTCTTGAATACTAAACATTCCTGAAATAATTTCCAGGGGAATTCATCATTAAAATGCAGTAGCCACACTAGATTCTGTAAGGCAACTAACCTTTATCTGGACTTGAGGAAGCCTCGTCGAAGTCATGAGAGGTCTGTACATTTCAAAGTCACGTATCTTTTTAAAAACATTTGTATTAATGAGAGAGTGCTTTGATGTTCATCAGTGTTTATATTGCAGATACAAGGAGGACTTCATTCAGATGGGTGAGATCGGTGGTTACTGCAGACTGAACAAGCAAGCACTTGCTGCAGAGGGAGAGCACAAAAGCCCATTACAATCTTGGTGAGGCAGCACACACACTACACTTGTGATATACAGAGGTTATCAAGATTTCCTGTTAGTTGATCAAATCTATCAAATCAAGCCTAGACAGTGTGATATAGAGATGTGTCTTGTTAATAAGGAAACTTAAAGGAAGTTCCCTGACCGGGAATCGAACCCGGGCCGCGGCGGTGAGAGCGCCGAATCCTAACCACTAGACCACCAGGGATGTGGCAGGATGGTTTTGTGAACCGTGTTTGTTACATAACGTGTCCATAGGTCACATGTGGTTTGTGTGTTCATATGGGGTTGGTTTGAAGGTGCTTTATACTCGCCCTGGCTGAATGATCTACACATGCTGTTTGTTTTCTTAGATTTTCTGACTAGAAGTGAGAATGACCAGTGCTGTAAGATGTTTTTGATAAATGTATAAGACTGAAAATGACAGTAGTTCATAAATGACTTGGGATAGTTGACAGATGGAATGACATTTTTTAGGATTTCCTAATTGTTGATCAAATCTATCTTCCTGTACACACATTGCAGCATTCCAGTGCATTGGGAGTTGAATAACTTTGATTGCAGACATTGTGATTTAGACATGGTTATATTTATTAAGGAGACCTAAATTAAGTTCTCTGACCAGTAATCGAACCCAGGCCACAACAGTGAGAGCGCCAAATCCTAACCACTAGACCACCAGGGATGTGGCAGGGTGATTGTGTGAACAGTGTTTGTGTTAAATAACAACCACCTTCTTAAAATCCCACCAGAAATGTTCTATTTGGTTAAAAAGTGGTGAATGTGACGGCTATGCTACAGTTTTGCTTGAGTTTTTCTGAAACTTTGAGGTGTGTTTGGGATGGTTGTCCTGTTAGAGGGTCCAGTGGTGTCCAGGCTACAGCTTCTTCTCAGATGGCATGACACTTTATAGGATTTTCTGATAGTTGATCAAATCTGTCTTCCTGTACACACACTGCAGCATTCCAGCGCTGATATAGTGGGAATTAAATAACTTCGACTGCAACTGCATCACACTTTATTTTGGCAGATATTGTGACATAGAAATGTGTCTTGTTAATAAGGAGACGTAAAGGAAGTTCCCTGACCGGGAATCGAACCCGGGCCGCGGCGGTGAGAGCGCCGAATCCTAACCACTAGACCACCAGGGATGTGGCAGGGTGATTGTGTGAACAGTGTTTGTGTTAAATAACAACCACCTTCTTCAAATCCCACCAGAAATGTTCTATTTGGTTAAAAAGTGGTGAATGTGACGGCTATGCTACAGTTTTGCTTGAGTTTTTCTGAAACTTTGAGGTGTGTCTGGAATCGTTGTCCTGTTAGAGGGTCCAGTGGTGTCCAGGTCAGTGCTTCTTCTCAGATGGCATGACACTTTACAGGATTTTCTGATAGTTGATCAAATCTGTCTTCCTGTACACACACTGAAGCATTCCAGCGCTGATATAGTGGGAATTAAATAACTTCGACTGCAACTCCATCACACTTTATTTAGATATTGTGATTGATGTGATTGTGATTGATATTGAGGAATGTGTCTTGTTAATAAGGAGACGTAAAGGAAGTTCCCTGACCGGGAATCGAACCCGGGCCATGGGCGGTGAGAGCGCCCGAATCCTAACCACTAGACCACCAGGGATGTGGCAGGATGGTTTTGTGAACCATGTTTGTTACATAACGTGTCCATAGGTCACATGTGGTTTGTGTGTTCATATGGGGTTGGTTTGAAGGTGCTTTATACTCGTCCTGGCTGAATGATCTACACATGCTGTGTGTTTACTTAGATTTTCTGACTAGAAGTGAGAATGACCAGTGCTGTAAGATGTTTTTGATAAATGTATAAGACTGAAAATGACAGTAGTTCATAAATGACTTGGGAACATCCTGTTGGAAGGTCCAGTGGCACCCAGGCTGCACCTTCCTGACAAATAGCATGACATTTTCTAGGATTTCCTGATTTTTCTCTAACTTCCTTTACACACACTGCAGCATTCCAGTGCCAGTGCATTGGGGGTTGAATAACTTTGATTGCAACTATATAACACATTATTTTGGCAGACATTGTGATTTAGACATGTTTAGATTTATCAAGTAGACCTAAAGTTAAGTTCCCTGACCGGGAATCGAACCCGGGCCGCGGCGGTGAGAGCGCCGAATCCTAACCACTAGACCACCAGGGAGGTGGTAGAGTAGTTGTGTGAACAGTGTTTGTGTTAAATGACGTGTCCATGGGTTACATGTGGTTTGTGTGTTCACTTTTTGCATCATATGGCACATGTCCACAGTCGACAATGATGTTCATGGTTTGTGGTTCCTTTTGAGCTGTGCCTGGCCTGAATGATCTGTACATACACCCCTATTTGTCACTTATGAGCAGAATGTTTGCAGATAGATATAGAAAAAGACACGATTTCAGCATTCATTTTTCAGAGTAATCCATAAGATCAATTGGTTGGCATCAGGAGCAGTAGAAACAGAAAAAAAAGAAAAGACTGAATAAATTAAAACAGCTGATCTGAGCTGAGTAAATCTAAATAAAATTTGACCACAGCATGTATATTTGATCTCCATTTTAGATATATATACATACATACACACATTTGATCGAAGTGGCTTTACTCATGTTATTTTCTTTAAGCACCTCAAGGCACTGAGCATATATGTGAGTGGAGAGAGAAGCACATGGTTCACACTCAAAGCAGTGCTGAGCAGGTGGGAGGAGCCAACACTACCAAAGAATGCGGTGGGGGTGGGGTTTGTGCATGTCTTTGATTCAAGCCGGCAGGGTCGCTGTCGGGCCAGTGGCGCAATGGATAACGCGTCTGACTACGGATCAGAAGATTCTAGGTTCGACTCCTGGCTGGCTCGAAAGCTTTTTATCTTATAGTTGTGTACAGTTACTGTACAGACTTGATTTAACACAAAGGAAGGAAATGAGCTGTAGTATTATAAGCAATAAACATCAGAGGTGATTTAGCTGATGTGAAACCATGTGTTTCCTTCAGTGGGAAACTGCACAGAATTGTTTTAATTTATCATTTGTGGAAAGGATGATACTAAAGTGACTACAGTAGTCATGTACAGAGTGAGCTGGATTTGCTTCAGCTCTCTAAACTATTTAGACAATCCTGTGTGTCAGACCTGGGTACAGCACTGAAATAAAAGAAATATGTCCCTTCATCATGCTTAATGATTTCTGAAATGGCTGCGGTGAGAGTGACAAATCCTAGCCACTAGACCACTAGGGAGATAGTTTCGTGAACACTTTTTGCATCATATGGCACATGTCCACAGTCGACAATGATGTTCATGGTTTGTGGTTCCTTTTGAGCTGTGCTTGGCCTGAATGATCTGTACATACACCCCTATTTGTCACTTATGAGCAGAATGTTTACAGATAGATATAGAAAAGACACGATTTCAGCACGTCTTAGATTATATTTTCCTGTGTACTGACTATACTATCGTGTACTTACTATACTGCTATACTTTACTATTGTTTCCTACAGTGATAGACTACTCTTAGTACTGTTTTGCCAGAGTTCAGCTGAATAGGCAGCTTTCAGTATTAACATAGTGTCTTAGTGTATTAGTTACTATATTAGTGTCTTCCTTGACTGCCTGAAAACTCAGTTACAGCATGAATCGCCTCTATTTTGAGTCAGACCAGCTGCTTCTCTGTTATAGTCAGAGCAGATTAGATAAATACTGAGAGATACAAAGCCCTACATACGACTGTAACTGTCCTTGTGTCTCCAAAAACAGACACCAAAACGTGTAGAGTAATCCATAAGAACAATTAATTGGCATCAGGAGCAGAAGTACAGAAAAAAAGGAAAGACTGAATAAATTATAGCCTCTGATCTGATCAGGAGTTACTCATCACCACAATGATATACAGTAAATCTAAATAAAATTTGACCACGGCATGTATATTTGATCTCCATTTTATATATATATATATATATATATATATATACACACACACACACACACACACACATTTGATTGAAGTGGCTTTACTCATGTTATTTTCTTTAAGCATCTCAAGACACTGAGCATATATGTGAGTGGAGAGAGAAGCACATGGTTCACACTCAAAGCAGTGCTGAGCAGGTGGGAGGAGCCAACACTACCAAAGAATGCGGTGGGGGTGGGGTTTGTGCATGTCTTTGATTCAAGCCGGCAGGGTCGCTGTCGGGCCAGTGGCGCAATGGATAACGCGTCTGACTACGGATCAGAAGATTCTAGGTTCGACTCCTGGCTGGCTCGAAAGCTTTTTATATTATAGTTGTGTACAGTTACTGTACAGACTTGATTTAACACAAAGGAAGGAAATGAGCTGTAGTATTATAAGCAATAAACATCAAAGGTGATTATCTGATGTGAAACCATGTGTTTCCTTCAGTGGGAAACTGCACAGAATTGTTTTAATTCATCATTTGTGGAAAGGATGATACTAAAGTGACTACAGTAGTCATGTACAGAGTGAGCTGGATTTGCTTCAGCTCTCTAAACTATTCAGACAATCCTGTGTGTCAGACCTGGGTACAGCACTGAAATAAAAGAAATATGTCCCTTCATCATGCTTAGTGATTTTTGAAACAAAGTGCCTTTTTATGTGATCCAGTGAGCTTCGTGTATAGTCAGTCATATCCTATGTTTCGTAAATGATTAATTATTAAATGTATTCTATTGGAGCTGCTCAATTTTTAGTTGATAACCATGTATCTCTGTTCCACAGACGTCAACTCAGGCAGTCCTTCAAATCATTGTCCGTCCAGGGGCAAAAAAGGATAATACATTTGCCTCCTGATCATATTCTAAGTCATATTTTTTTCTCGTTAGTGCAAAATTAGCAACAAATGAGAAACAATCAAACAGGTCTTTTAATCAGACCAGCCTGCAGCAGTGAACTCTGATAGGGCACATATTTTCAAATGAATTTGAGGGGTAAAGTAATCACTTAGCGTCCAGTTTGCCACATACCATGTTTTTTTTTGTTTTATAGGGAGGATAGCATTAAATATTTCTAAGACTGTTTTGGCTCTTTGGTTTTTTAGATTCAGTATATTCAAATATCTCATTATTTATCAGTGTGAGGCCTCAGGCAGTGCAAATCTACTACTAATAATAATTTAAGAAACTCATGTTGTTTCAGCCTTTCTATTCAACCAGAGAGAGGGCTTAATAGTCAAATTGTGTAAATATTTTGTTTTCAGAAAATGTTGACAATATCTGTGAAAATGAATGTAGTTAATTCTTATCAGTGTCACTGGTACCACAGGCAGCAACCAAAGTCAGAAATTTCACAATCCTATGCGTAGAATTGCTCACTAGAATACTTTGATTCAATGCTGAAAACCATCAAACTGCAAATGTTCTTGGGTTGTATTGGCTGTTATTTCTATGGTTTCCCGCCTGTACCATGTAAATGCAGATTTTTTACAGTTCCACCTACAATACTACATTGATATGATGTGATATGCTGTTTTTGAAGGTATGCTGAGCTGCAGACATACACAGAGCTGAACTTTAATCCCATTGAGGATGGACACTGTGATGTCATCATTGAAAAACCAACAGTGTTTATGAAACTGGATGCCGGTAAGTAACAAAAATTAATGTGACAAGCGGGTTAAAGTGTTGACTGTCATTATGCCTTATTAGAAAAGGCAATGTACATTTAACTTAATAGACACTAGACGTGATGGAGTATGAAGATACTGCAATTAATGCACATTTCCACTATGTAACAGCAGTGATTCTGTCAAAACATTTTAGAAAGATGACAAATTAATTGTGTGTTCTTTTAACAGGGGTAAATATGTACCACCATTTCTGTGACTTTGTCAACCTCTACATCTCTCAGCACATTAACAACTCCTTCAGCACAGATATCAACATTGTCATGTGGGACACGGTGAGTTGTTATCAGATGATCATGTCACATATTTATGTGTCAAAATGCAAAGTAAGGCAGGATGTTCCATGTGACCTGGTGGCTGCTTCTCCCAACTACATAACAAATCATTTCACACATTTATGTCTAAGACTGGGTTTTAAATCGTCTTAGAGCACAACATTTTCTTTGACATGCTGAAACACAGTGGCAAAAATCAAAATTATTCACCCCTATTGCAATTTAGATTTTATGGCAAAATTTATAATCTTTCAGCCGTTTAGAATAAACATATAACAAACAATTATAGAATAATCCCAAAAACTCAGCATAAATAATATTACAGATGGTTTCCTCCAAATTCAGTGCAAAATACTGTTTTTAATGACTACTACAGTCTCATAATTATTCAACCCATTCACAACAAGAATTTTTAGTATTTAGTAGAGCCCCCCCATGGCTTTAATAACCTGTTGCAAATGTAATGCAGAGCCATTCATCAGCTTCTTGCTGTGTTTCTGAGGAATCTTAGCCCATTCCTCAAGGGCAAGTGTTTGCACTTCTCAAATATTTTTAGCTGTGCTGCAACCACCTTCTTCAAATCCCACCAAAAACGTTATATTTGGTTGAACTCTGGTGAATGTGACGGCTATGCTACAGTTTTGCTTGAGTTTTTCTGAAACTTTGAGGTGTGTTTGGGATGGTTGTCCTGTTAGAGGGTCCAGTGGTGTCCAGGCTACAGCTTCTTCTCAGATGGCATGACACTTTATAGGATTTTCTGATAGTTGATCAAATCTGTCTTCCTGTACACACACTGCAGCATTCCAGCGCTGATATAGTGGGAATTAAATAACTTCGACTGCAACTGCATCACACTTTATTTTGGCAGATATTGTGATATAGAAATGTGTCTTGTTAATAAGGGGACATAAAGGAAGTTCCCTGACCGGGAATCGAACCCGGGCCGCGGCGGTGAGAGCGCCGAATCCTAACCACTAGACCACCAGGGATGTGGCAGGGTGATTGTGTGAACAGTGTTTGTGTTAAATGACAACCACCTTCTTCAAATCCCACCAGAAATGTTCTATTTGGTTAAAAAGTGGTGAATGTGACGGCTATGCTACAGTGTTGCTTGAGTTTTTCTGAAACTTTGAGGTGTGTCTGGAATCGTTGTCCTGTTAGAGGGTCCAGTGGTGTCCAGGTCAGTGCTTCTTCTCAGATGGCATGACACTTTATAGGATTTTCTGATAGTTGATCAAATCTGTCTTCCTGTACACACACTGCAGCTTTCTAGCGCTGATATAGTGGGAATTAAATAACTTCGACTGCAACTCCATCACACTTTATTTAGATATTGTGATTGATGTGATTGTGATTGATATTGAGGAATGTGTCTTGTTAATAAGGAGACGTAAAGGAAGTTCCCTGACCGGGAATCGAACCCGGGCCGCGGCGGTGAGAGCGCCGAATCCTAACCACTAGACCACCAGGGATGTGGCAGGATGGTTTTGTGAACCATGTTTGTTACATAACGTGTCCATAGGTTACATGTGGTTTGTGTGTTCATATGGGGTTGGTTTGAAGGTGCTTTATACTCGTCCTGGCTGAATGATCTACACATGCTGTGTGTTTACTTAGATTTTCTGACTAGAAGTGAGAATGACCAGTGCTGTAAGATGTTTTTGATAAATGTATAAGACTGAAAATGACAGTAGTTCATAAATGACTTGGGAACATCCTGTTGGAAGGTCCAGTAGCACTCTGGCTTCAACTTCCTGACAAATAGCATGACATTTTCTAGGATTTCCTGATTTTTCTCTAACTTCCTTTACACACACTGCAGCATTCCAGTGCCAGTGTATCAGGGGAATTGAATAACTTTGATTGCAACTATATAACACATTATATTGGCAAACATTGTGATTTAGACATATTTAGATTTATTAAGTAGACCTAAAGTTAAGTTCCCTGACCGGGAATCGAACCCGGGCCGCGGCGGTGAGAGCGCCGAATCCTAACCACTAGACCACCAGGGATGTGGCCTCAGACAATTTTTGTTAAGTTTGTACCCTCTTCAATACCTCTGAACAGTTTAGATTTGTAAATTTACTTTTATCAACTGTATTTTGAATCAAACAAGAACAAAGCAGATAAATACTAAGAGATACAGACACAAAGCCATGTTGAGAAGAGTGTAGAGGGGTCCATAAGAACAATAGGCTGTCAGCAGGAGCAGTAGTCTCCCCCCTTCAGAAGGATTTAGTGACTGAATGAATTAAAGCGGTTAATTGCTGTTGTCATTAAAAAATATCAAACAAACCGCCTATTGAGCTATTGAGCTATTCCATATTGAGCTAATGGAATAACTCCTCA
Source organism: Polydactylus sextarius (assembly GCA_016801845.1). NCBI lineage: Eukaryota > Metazoa > Chordata > Actinopteri > Polynemidae > Polydactylus > Polydactylus sextarius. Next base: position 18,172,287 of record CM028908.1, read on the forward strand.
CCACATTGTTATACAGTAAATATAAAAATATGACCACGGCATATATAATTGATTTCCAGTATGTTTTTACATTTTATCAGTCACATTACTTGCACCTTAAGCCGCTTGCACATATCTGAGTGGAGAGAAAAACACAAAGCTTTTACTCAAAGCAGGGCCCAAAAGGAGGGAGGCACCAGGATCAGCCAGGAATGTGGGTGGTGGGTGTTTGTGCTCGTGTTTTCTTCCCGCCAGCAGGGGAGTCATAGGGCCAGTGGCGCAATGGATAACGCGTCTGACTACGGATCAGAAGATTCTAGGTTCGACTCCTGGCTGGCTCGACTTTTTCACTGTTTGTGGAAAGATTGATGCTGAAAAACAGTTAGTCTGTCTAGTATAAACCAGCAAAAAGAAAAACACTTTGTCTGTCACTTACTCAACACAGTTTTACAGGTCAGTGGTATTAGTTCCTGATGAAGATATCAAGGGGAAACAGCACTTGATTTATGGACGGCTTTATCCGGCCCATTGTTCCCCCACCGTGCACAAAAGTGAAGAGGAAAAAGAAAAGGAGAAAAAGAAGAGGGAGGGAGACAAAACTAACAGGGCGAAGGAAATCAAGCGACCTTTCATCACAAACCAAACAGTGTCAGGTTGCTGAATTACATTGTGTTAATGGTTTTTATATCAAACCCAAACCTCAGAGTATGAATCAGAAACATAACTGTCTTCAGCACTGCTAAAAGCTGCAGTAGCTTTCACTTTTATTGCTTTGTTTTTTTTTCCTTTCAGCTTTAACATTTGACTCAACATCTGTTCCCTTCTTCTTTATGTCTTTTCACAGAGTTTTTATGAATATGGAGATCTTTTCAGTGAAACATGGAAGGCCTTCTCAGAATATGACATCATCCATTTGAAGACCTATGACTCCAAACGAGTACGTATAATGTCACCTCTAGATCAACCTTGTATGTTCCTTATTTTGAAAAGTGGTGAACTTTGTTTGCTCAGAAATATTCGCCAGTCTGTGTGCAGTCATTTTATGTATTGTTAAAGTCTTCAGTCTTGGTTGTTTTTCTGCTGATAAATTTCTTTTGACACACAGGAAGTATTTCTCCAAGGTTGCAAATGTTGTAACAGCCATGAAGCACAAAAGCAGTGGATGAAAACTTTATAAGACCCACCCAAGAATTACATTTTATTTAGTTTTTTAAGATGTAAAACCACTTAAAACTCTGATATCTATAAATTATTGTGTTAGTCCCTTTCAAAAACTTGAGAGCGACCCACATCCCTAACTTTAACGAGGTATCCTCGCCCTAATCCGATCAGCCAGTCTTTTAAACTCAGCTGGATGCTAAAGTAATGAAATCCTACTGTTTATTTATTTTATTACATTTTTAATTATACTTATACAGCTGTAAGTTCATTAGGTCGAAGTGCTGCTGGTAGCATGAGATGAAATATAGATCACATAGAAAAGATATTAGTTCATAGCTCTATGATTGTAACCTTATAGTCTGACCAAGTAACAGACTAATGACTTGGGTGATTTGCAGTTGAAAAAGTGTCAAGGTTCAAGCAGAGTGCAAACATTCAGATCTCTATTTTACATTTAAAATCTTACTCAACAGAATTTAATGAATAGATCATGTCTTAACTCGTTTTAAATTTGCAGACTATATTTAAATCTCTTTTTTAAACTACAGTGTGTCGTGTTTTTACAGATTAAATCTTTTCAGATGTAGTATAATCATCGCTTCACTCGCAGGGGTGTAAATTGACTTGTTTATGAAGCGTCTGAACAAAATTATGTAGAGACAAGACGAAGCCCTCTCTTTTCATCATGTTCTGATATGACATAAACATCTCCTACAGAAATTTAGCATATGTGTATTTACGTATGTTTCCGTATACGGAAACAGACAGATTTCTGTGCCATGCTGTATTCCTCCTTTATTGATCTTTTCACACTTGTTCGTAGGTGTGTTTCAAAGATGTGGTCTTCTCCCTGCTTCCAAGAATGAGATATGGCCTCTTTTACAACACTCCTCTGGTAGGTTATCCCTCATATGTGTGTGTGTGTGTGTGTGTGTGGCCACTAAGAGGATATACTTCACATACAATAGGTATTTTTGTAAACAAATTGCAGTGCCATGTACTTTCAATGCTCCCATGCGTGGGTCTTTATTTAAATGTTTTTATCACGTTTTCTGATAGATTTATGCACAATGACTTTTTTTTTAAGGTATAATCATGTAGTACAGATCAAATATTTATGTGTTGTATGAAAAAAAAGCTCAGCGAGTGCTTATGTTATTTAAATGATAATTCCAAGGGGAATACTATAAAGATTATACCACATAAATATGTGCTGCCCTGTGGTTGGTGCCTCGAGGTGTGAAATACTGACAGGTCAGCCTCAAACTGATGCTTTTGATTGCCGCTGCAGCACATGTCATGTTTATATTCATGTGCTCACATTTACAGCTGCAGTGCAGCGGTGTATGTGAGAAATTCTCAGACTTGAGTAATGCATCTGCTCATATGATATTCATTCGAGGAAGATTAGGAAATATGTTTACAGTTGTCAGTTTCCTAGCGTATTACATATTTTTCATCACAGTCCTATCCGGTGGTGCACAAGAGTAGCTAGATTCAATTTACCTTCAATTTATTTCAAATCACAGAGTAGATTTTCCAAAAATAAAAATATTCTTAATTTTGCATGACTGCTTACAAATTTTAAAACAATATTTGGATGTAAATGGATGGAAAATAAATTGCATATGTGACTGAAATAGAAACTTTGTTGTGTGCTGGTGACAGATCTCAGACTGCTACAGTGAAGGAATGTTTAAGGCGTTCTCCCAGCATGTCCTCCATCGGCTGCACATCTACCAAAATGGGCCAAAGGTAAGAGAAACATCTTTTTGGAGACATGAACATGTTAACATTTGTTAACTCTCATACACAAGTTTGAGGATTTTATTTGAACCAATTGGCATTAATCCTAAACAACATAGGTGGGTTGTTATAACATGAACAATATAACCAGAAGACTCTAAAAAGATGTCACATATCCCTGGTGGGCTGGTGTTTGGGGTTAGGGCTGTAACTGCTGTGGTCTGGGTTTGATTCCTGTTCAGGGAGTCTTTATTTATATTTTAGTGCATTCGTTAATGTATGTTTATTGTTCCGTAGCACAAGACAAGATCAAAAGTGCATGAGACATACAGACACTGAGATTGATAACACAGTGTTATGTGAAAACTCCAAAACATTACCACCTCAGGCTGCTTGAAAGCTTGTGGCATAAAAATAGCATGAGTGAAAGGAGCAACTGGCAAAGGCTCAGAGTGATAACAGAACTTCAACAAGCCAAGGCTGTGAGTTGCTCTTGATGTGATAGAAAAGGCATCTCAAGTTAGTTATTTCAAATCACTGCATTGGAAAATCATCAGTAATATAGTATGTTTTTTTGCGGTAAATCAACTAAATGTGTTAAAGTATCTAAAATCCATTATAAAAGTTAATCTAGCCATGTATTCACCAGCTCCCTGGACGTTTAGTCATTAGGATTTGCTGATCACACCAACATGTTTTATTCCAGCATTCATATCCCGTGTGCTTAGAAGTGTGGCCAACTATTAATGCCGCCAGTGTGTGAAGAAGACGTATTTGATCGCTTCCACTGGCCTTAGGTTTAAATATTTTGTTACCCCTCTGATGATTCTTGCACCTCTTACTCTCTGATTCTTAGTGAATGTACCAATATTTCTCACTCTGTGACCCTAAATCTAAACACTTTACATCCAATGTCCTCTCACAACCAAGACATAGATTAGAGAAACATTAAGATGGTCCAGAGAGGACAGATTTCAAGAAGACAGAAAATTATATGAAACAGATGTCTTAAGATGTTTAGGGTTGTGTCATTCACACCAGAAAAGGCTTTCAGATGTTTTGTTTTGCGTGGTAGTCTAAATACATTTGCACTGTTTGAGTTAACAATGCATTAAGCGTGCCGACTCAGAATCACCCGCTGCTACACGACTGCTTGTAAAACTGATCTGATCTGATAACACTTTATCCACTTAAATAGTGTGTAACAATTCAAAAAATAAAAAGTCATTGGCCATAGTGCAATAGTTTTATAAATGACTGAGTGACCGGATGATGGATTAATGAAGTACGGAATGATCCCACTCATCAGACGCAGGTGGAGCATGGAACAGGAAACCCAGAGCCAGAATTTTATCTTGTACAAATACAAGTAGCCTACGCAACCAGTGTTGCTATAATCACCACGGCACCATAACCAGACTTCATTGTAGGTGTTAAAGTCTTTTCTGAAAGAATGCATGCATGACTCCTGTACAAACTAACACACTGAGAGAAACATAATAAATATACTGAGTCTTCACTCCCTCAACAGTCCTCATAGGAGTTTTATGATCCTAGGTTTGAAGTACCTGACTGTGTCTTTATAACCAGCAAATCCTGATTACTTCTTCCTTCCTGTGGAGAAGCTCATTGGCTATTCATGGCTTTCACTGGAAATATGCTAAGAGGCTTTTCAGTGAGACATGGGGCTGCTGGTGATAGTGAAGCGGCTACTGAATGAGAGGTCTTCTCGGCCCTGACCCTCTCTGCACCTCCTCCTTTCATCCCTAGATAAATGGCACAGCCAGAGATTCACACCGCTGCTCTCATCTATTGTGCTCTATTCATCCGCCTCTACCTCCCCTCTCCTTCTATCTCCTCTTCGTCATAATTTGCTCTATTCTGGTTCTTCTCTGGTCTCTCTCTTTGTCAACACTTTTTAAAATAGTCTTTTTAAGTGGAAGAGGAGAAATTACATCTGCTCTGGGTACGTATGCCCACTACTTATAGTAAAGAGTTGGAGTTGAGGCATGAATGATTTTGTATAGGAGATTGCACTTGTTAAAGTTTCCATAATAGCTATGATTATTACTTTGATTTAATCATGATTAAGTTAGGACCTTTGGTAGTTATTCCTAAAAGTTGACACCTCAGAATGTCTCAGTACTATTTCCGAACACAAGATGGCAGTAGAAGAACACAGAAAACAAAGCACATCTGCACCGTCTGTATGAACTAAGCAGAGCGCATGAGACAAGAAATCCTTTGTTTCTGCTTTTAAATGACTTTTTGATAAGATTTCACCTCCTTTTCAGTTCCCCCTCTGTTATATACAGACACATTTGATAAAGAAGCCTTTGAATTATTCTGGATAAACCCCATGTTTTCCAGTCTTTTCTGTCCTTGGCTGATTGATTATTGGGTGCATGTTTGCTGCTGTTTTCAGGAGGGGCGTGTCCGTGTCACCCTGCTGGCACGCAGCACCGAATACAGAAGGATATTAAACCAAGTGGAGGTGAGTTTAGCGTCTCCTTCCCTGTCCCTCTGTCTCTCTGAATCTTTCTTTCAGAAACTTGTTCTTCTCCATTCATCCCGTTCCTGTCCTTTTCTTTTTGTCTTTTTTCCTTCTCTGTCTCTGTCCCTCTTTCTTCACTTTATACAACTCTCCCATTCCACTAGCCCCTCCTTTCTAACATTGATTTACTGCCTGCCTCTGTTAAGTGCCTATTTAAAATTGTATTTGCTATAAACAGTACAAGTAAAACAGGATTGTGATTTATATGGTCAGTGCCTATATTTGTTTACTCTCTCATTGATCACGCGACACATCCCACTGTTGTTGTTACAGCTGGTAAATGCCCTCAAGACTGTGCCTTTACTGGAGGTCAATGTGGTGGACTACAAATATAAGTGAGTTATAGAGTGCTTGTCACATTACTACATGAGCTATTCAATGCTGTTTCGCCCTGGTCAAGTGTGTAACAGCGCTGTGTCTGAATAAAGAAAGAGTTTGGCTTTTTAAGTGGTGTAATATGACAGTGTTCACACAATGAAGAAGATTGATGTGTGACTCCTTGTCGGTCTTTTCAGGGAAGTTTCCTTCCTGGAGCAGCTGAGGATCACCCACAACTCTGACATCTTTATAGGGATGCACGGGGCAGGTCTCACACACCTCCTCTTCCTGCCTGACTGGGCTGTCATCTTTGAGCTGTGAGTGACACGTTTTGTCTGCCTGTGTGTGCGTGTGAGTGAGTGAGTAAGTGAGAAAAGACAGAGAGGATCAGGGAGACCAATGGGTTTGGCAGCGTATTTTGTCCAAAGTAGCCCGCAGCCACTTGGTATATGACTGTGATGTACTACATAATTAACCAGGCACACACCTGGCAACCCTGGGCAGACCAAGTGAATGGTGTGTGTGTGTGCGTACAAACCTTGTTTGTACTGTGATCTTTGGATCAGTGGGTAAAGTTAAAGTCAGGGTTAAGAAAGTAGCAATAGGATTAGGGTAAGTCTCCAGAAAATTGATACAATCTATGCCTAAAAGTGAAGAAAACAAACATTCATGTGTGCTTGTGTATGTTTGTGAGGGTTTTTTGTAAGTGACAAAAGTGAGAACCACCGTGTGCGTAGTGAGAGAGAGAGAGACTGAGTGAGAGACAGAGACAGAGAGAGAGAGAGACAGAAATAAAGATGGGGCAAGAAAGAGTGAAAGTGAGGCAGCACGAAGAGAGCAGGAGATAAAGTGTCTGCAACTGTCCCTCCCAGATATAATTGTCAGGATGAGAGCTGCTATCGAGATTTGGCTCGGCTGCGGGGCATTCAATACGTGACTTGGCAGAAAACGGACAAAGTGTTCCCACAGGATAAGGTAGGGGAAACTCCCGTAACAACCATCATCTCCCCGGCACCTCAGCATGAGCTTTCTCAATTCATCTCACCTATCTCATATACAAATACACACACTCACCTTAACCACTTCTATTTACCATGCACACATTTTATTATGTGCAGTTATTGACACCGTAGAACAAATGTACATGTTTCCATATGGTCAGATTTCAAATATTGTGTAGTTATGTTGCTGTGTTTCTCCCAGGCTCTTATATGTTCATCTACTGTGTACACTTCTTGCAGGGTCACCATCCCACCTTGGGGGACCATCCGAAGTTTACCAACTACTCTTTCGATGTGGGGGAGTTCATGAGGCTGGTGCTGGAGGCAGCTGATTATGTTACTAACCATCTGAAATGGCAGCGCCATGCCCCTCATGATGAACTTTAAAGTCTTTGTGAGTGAAGAAGGGGGGATACTAACTGAAGTCAGAACAAGGTCCTGCCTTTTGGTATCAAGCAAATCTTGACACTGGCAGTGTACCTTTGGTGATGTTTTTTTTCTTTCTTATTTTTTTAGTTTACCTCATCCACCGGCAGTCTGACAGCATGTTTGTCACCATCCTGTCTGCTGCCTGGATAAAGTCTGAATGAGTGAAAGCAGCATGGCGGACAGCTCAAATTTGAATTGCTTCCATCAGCTCTATTAGTGTCAAATCAGTTAAAGGACGAGGCTTGTGCAGTCAAAGCATCTGGAGAGCGATAAGATGTGTCCTATGTTTCTTCATTACCTCCGCTGCGTCTACTTCATTCCACGCCGACAAAGTTAGCTAATGAGCAGCTGTTACGGCGTCCCTTCACACGCGACATCTTGTCACGTTTGATCAGTGTCACCTCGATGTGAGCCTCTTCAGAGCTATTGACAATCACGCCAGCGTTTCTGAGCTCATCTAGCATTACTCAAATGTGATGTATTCACATGCTGTAATTCGAGCATATACTGCAGTTACTTTGACATATGGAAATCTTGAGGTTTTAAGTTATGCTTGTCAACACTAAAAATGACAAAAAAACTAAAAAGATAAATAAGGGACGGACAGTAACTGAGACACTCCTGCTGCCTTTCGAAACAGTTTTATGTTTATGTGTAAGCACATTAATACTTTAAAGCAACACTTCTTTAACAAGAAGTTTTAGCACTCCAAAATTGTTGCTCCACTTTTCAAAACATAATGACAATTATCTTTTGTCAGCTGAACGTCAAAAATATATCAGGCTTTTTAACCATTTACCATTTACTATTGCGCTTTTATTTGGAATTTCTTTTACATTTTTCACAGTTATTATTTAAACATAATGAATGTCTTGCTGGTTTCATGGAATATCATTTTGACCCCGATCTCTGTTTTTTCATTATCATGATGGTCAAATGATCAGGGTGCTGCTTCCAGTTGTTACATTTCCCGACACCTTTTGGATGCTGTTACTTTTATATTTTACAGCAAATTAGTCTGAAAGAGAATGAGCACAAGTTGCATGTATTCTGATGCAATGCCCAAGAGTATTTGAGAGATCAGAGGATAATTTTCATGTTTCTTGGCCTCTCCATGAGCCTTATGTTTTATTTATGAATGAAACCATGTTGAACTGAGTCAGACCTTTTTTGGTGAGGGCTTTGCTAATCTTGAAGGAAATTTCATATTCGAAAGCTGTGTAATATTTTGAAATAAATAATTCTAAAAAATGCTGAAGCATGTGTTCCTGTCAGTGCTGGCCACAGTAGGTATCATAGATTTAAATCATCTTAATTTAATCAATCATCTTTTGAAGTCTGACCTTGGATGGGAAAAACTTTCAAGCCCCTGGCTTGAAAGTTCTTGCTGATGCCAGACAGCTCTTTGCTGCCGGTTTCATTATCTTCGAGAGTTCATGTCTAAGCAGGGAAAGGGCTCTTCGCAAAAGGGCACCAGTTCAGTTTTTACTGTCACCGTAATAAATCTGGATGGCCTCAAAAACTACCGGAGTTCACAGTAACGCATCAAAGCCACATGGGGGCAGTGCAACACCACACATGAGACCAAATCTTCACCCTGCGCCGTGTGATCGTCGCTGACAGACTTTGTTCCAACAGTGTAAAGGGTGAGAATAACTTATGCACAGATATATCCACTGGGTCATAGGAAGACAGTGTTTGTTAAAGTGTGTTTGTTCCAATATCACAAGTTTGATGTCAGCAGTCGTGCCTCTGCCCGCTCTTTGCGGATGTTGTGTCTGAACTTTCGGAGTATTGACAGACACCGGGCCTGTCTGGGATGGACACTATTTATGGCCCTGCTCGGGTTACTGCCAGTGACCTCGTAAAGAAATGAAGAATCTCTATGCAGAGGGGGGGATCAAAAGCAGAGGAACCAAGATGTCTGTTCTCATTAACCTTGCGGTTCCAAATCGATGACCAAGTCCTGTTTTTTAGCGTAAACCATGGATGCGGCCAAAGTGGAGCATTTGAGTGGAAGAGAAGAAGTAGGAACACGAGAAACACATCCCATCACACAACCCACCTTTATACGTGCGGTATGAAGCGTGAAATAAAAAAAATAGTTTACAAAGTCATAAGCACGAAACTTTCTCCTCGGTGTGTGTTGTGGTCGTTGTGCGCTCGGTATAACCTTATAGCTGCTTCACTGGGCGCAGCGTGCGCGCGTCCGTGTAATTAGAGGTGTTGCAGACATACTTTCTCTCACCTATCATTAACAAACAGGCCTCACATTTACTGCCTCGGGCCTCGGCTCGGGTTCCTCTGGAAATTTAGCACTCAGAGTTCTTCAACAGCCATCGCTTGTGTGGCCTTATTTCGTCGTCCCGTAAGTAATGATGTGCTTTCCTTTAGAAAAGTTAAATTACTTATGTCCGCCGCGCCTTAGCACGGGTCGTACGCTCCGAAGAAATGGGCTCGAGATGCGTCAGGACAAAGAGACCCGATCACGAGCAAAAGGCTCGAAGTTTTAATCACTGAAGTGAAGTGAAGTGAAGTCATTAGATCCGTCTGAGCCGAGATTCACACTTCAACGTCAGGAAGAAGTTTATACATAGCGCTTTTTACGAGTTAAATTTTCAAGCGTGAAACGTATCCAAGTAGCTGCCACACACATGCGGAAGACGGTGCCTTTCAGAGAGATTAATGCAGGAATATCGATTTAGGAAGAAAAAAATATTCCTCTAGTTATGAGCAGATATTGGCTCCCTTGGGCGATGATTATTCCCGCAGGAGATCCTGTAACCCCTCATCTCCGATACATGACACTTGTGGACGCCTCCTGTCCATGCTTTTATCCTTTTTCGCAAAACCACAATATTTGCGGCTGATCGCACAACCTTTACCATGTCAGTTCTGCTTAGAAATCTAAAAAAAAACTGAGAGGGTTAAACAGACGCCGAGAAACGTATTAATAAAACAGATCGCTCTGTAGCAATAACTAGAAATGGAAGAGGAAGTCCAGGTTAAGGGGACTAAATTGAATTTCCCCACGGTTCAACCTCAGACTTTAAAGTCCAGTAAAGTGTTAACGTCACATGATGTGGTTTCCTCTGATACTATCTGGCCCCTCTGAGGAGGGATAGATGAGATAAGTGCTACGGGCTGTTGCATCCATTAGCCGCCGCACTTTAAGATAAAAGGCCTCCGATCCCCATTGTGACACGCAGGTTCAGCACTGTAGACACAACTACTTGCCGCTGCAGACAGGATGCATTACGTTTCATCAACTTTCGCGAGTTTTTTTTCTCTCTCTCTTTCTCTCTCTGCTTTTTTTTTCTGATTCTTCACTTACACTTTACACAGTCCACCTACTTTTGTTTGTTTTGTCCGGTTTTGTCTGCAAACTGGATTAGTTCTCTGACAGCCAAAGTAAACGCAAAGAGAAACGCAGTGACAGGACAGACTGGAGCTGTCCAGGGTGCTGAATTTATATGCAGCGCGTCTGGCTCTGTCCATGGTACTGAAACCACCATTTTATTTTATTTTTTATTTTTTTTTTTTAAATCTCACTTAAGTTTAATGTTTTATCTAATAATTCTGTAACTAAAGTGCTGCATGTACTTCAGACCTGGCAAACCTACATCAGTATCTAATCTGTTCTCAGTCCAAACCCAGACAGATCGATTTGTATTGGATTCGAGCCTAGAGTAATCGGTTGAAAATAACATACAACACTTTCTCCCTCTATGCTCAGATAGCAAAATGGTCATAAGGGGTGGAGGAAGGATGGTTGAGATCGCTGTATGCTGCTGTCCTGAAAGTCATTATATTTCATGGTGCATGACGTGACTCCCCACCTTGTAGATGACTATCATTTAAACTACTTTCAACAAAAATCCCTCCACTGACACGTGGACCCACCGTATGGCCCAGAAATGCCGACAACAGGGCAACAAGGAAGACATCTAAATGTATCGGATTCTCCTCACCTTGGGTCGTTAGCAGACATCGACCTCCTCTAAGTCTTAACGACTGCGAATACAGCGCAACGCAATCAATCGCCATCAACACACTAGAATAGTCTAGGGATGGAATAATTGATAGGCTGTCTCCTGGTGCGTAACGGAGAGGCGGCAGTGATTAAATTCTGTTTAACATCTCAGTGGGGGGTTGGGGGGTAGATTTACATCTGCGCATATAGACCAGACTATCTGTAACATGATAGAAGGTGCAGAAGAGAGGTGGACTGTTACGTGATGAGGAAGGGGCTCATCGACTTATGCACAGTGTCACCTGTCAGTCAAGAGCCATGGCAATAATCAAAATGGAAGAATCATTTTTGACCCCCATCAGAGAGCTTGGGTGCATTATCCAAAAATTTACAACAACATTTAAGTCTACACAGTCAGGTGAGTACACTCAAATATTTCTATCTGTTAGGTCTAAATCTCTCTTGTTGTCTGTTGTACTCAATCTGCCACTTTTTCAGACTCTCTAAATTCATCGACGCAAAATATTCAAAGCAGATAAGTCAAGAAAAGAAACTAAATCAACTTGTTAAGATGAAGTATTTGCAGCAGTCCAGGGTTGACAGACTCTCATTGGATCTATAGCTTCAGAACTGTTCCCCTCCACCCCACCGGTCCAGAATACTTGTAAACTACATGACATCAGTGAGGGGTGGAGGGGTGGGGTGGGGGGTACTTGGGAGCCGGTGAACTGGGCGGGCGCTGTTGCACGTGTTCTGAATGGGGAAGACGGGCTCGCATCGCATTTCTCGTGTCCAATCGATCCCCGCTCGGGAGGAGCGACAGGAGCGCAGCTATCACTCCTACATCACTATACCATCACTCTCATCAGCATCTCTCCCGCGACTATAACGCCTCCCTGTGACAAACGCGGGCAGGTTGATGAACTTGTGTGTGTGGAGTGTTCGCCAAATAAAAGAAAGAAAGAAAAAACATCAACCCGGCGTCTCTTTGGGGAAATTACGCACTTTTGATGACTTTCCCTTCTGTGTGGTTTTGAGATGGGACGCAGCGAGATAATGGCAGATTGGACCACATCACTCCTGCGCGAGCTCTGTTTTTTCAGCCGGCTCCGCAGGGCTGGTTCCCCGGCTTTGCAGTAGCCGTCCTCGCACCCCTTTGCTTCGTTGTCTTTGTGCGCGGGCTCCGGGACCTGAACAGGAGGCTCAAAAGGATTGCCCTGTTTAGTGGAAAACAAAATCAGAGGAGTTGAAGCAGGAAGTAACAAAGCTGTCTGCTTTGTCACTTGGATCCTTTACAGTTCCCAGTGATCATGTCTTCGAGTTTATAGATTTGGGTAAGGTGTTTTTTGTTTGTTTGTTTGTTTGTTTTGTCAAATTCCAAATCAATTAGTATAGATTTCCATTTTAATAACGCGTTTCTTTTCGTGGTGCACGGTCATTATGCTGCTGTTACAAGGATGAGGTCAGATAGGGACTTTTTCTGTAAATATGTGGAACATTTTTTCAGCAGGGAGCAGAGAGAGAAGGGGTGGTAACTGGCGGACTCACTAAATGACGGGCGAGCTGAGAGCAACTTTGATGTTCTTGGCTCGGGGCGCAGCTAACGCATTTTGCTGAGGAACGCTTTCTGAACAGAACAGCAGGGTGTCCATTGAAAAACCTCCCTGATCTCCAGGTGACTCAGTTCCCTCTTGTTCCCCCCCTCGTGATTGCCAAAAAATGATTTAAAACGGTCGTGGGTAGCGCGTGCTGTCGGTGAGAGCAGGGAAGATTAAGGTGAGAGTAATTCGGTGTTTCTCCACTGTGAGGTTAAATAAACGATCGGTCGGAGCTCGGCGCTGCTTAGCGCCTATTGAGTGATCTGCGAGGATGATCCGCTGACCGGGCTTTTTCCTAATCGCTTTGCATGGATCGTGATTGGCTGCGACCAGAGGGGAGAGCGCGCGGAGCTCAGACATATGGGAGAGGAATGAGGTGCCGCCGGGTTCTCCGAGCAGATTGCGCACGAACGGAGGGAGGTGTGTTGCAGAACCTATTGGGCACACTCTATTGAGCGCACACGCACGCACTGAGCACGCAGAGACACCCCCCACCCCCCTCCCACACACACACACACACACACACACACACACACACAATCTCTCTCACTCCTTTGCTCTCACTCTCTTTCTCTTTCCCTCTAATGCGCACACACACGAACTGAGGGGGGAAAATTACTTGGTGCATGTTAATGGGTGCAGTAATGAGACCCAACCCCTATCGTGTTGTAATTGTTAGTCATCCCTGTCTCCACCCCTCTCTCTCTCCTCTCTCTCCCACCCTCCTCTTCCTCTCTCTCCTTTGCTTATATCTCTCCCTGTCCCGCTGCTCGACTATGCAATTTGTACTGTATTGAGAGAGTGTAATTATTCCCGCATTGTTTTCAGCGCGCGGCACTGGCACTCCACAGAAAGTGGTGTCATTAGTGTGACAGGGCAGACAGGAGTAGAAAGGGGGGAGAGGAGAGCCTAGTGGAGAGGATTGGTCCGGGGACTTAATTCTCATTGACAGTCACATTAACACAGGAGCAGCACTCTTAATCCTAGGGAGATTACTCTCTCCAACCTGACCCCCTGTCACCTAGCCGTCTTACACTCACACACACACACACACCTGTATGAGGGTGTGCTGCTGATTCTCCTGTCTGCAGTAGATGGCTTCTCCTCTGTCTTTGTCACCCTTTTCCATTGCCTTATCCCTCTCCCCTACCTCCCACTGCACTTTTCACACACACACACACACACACACACACACACACACACACACACACACACACACACACTATATCATTCACACTCTTGGTTGGCAATTACTCCACACTCCAGTCTCTCTCCTCCTCTCTCATCAGGACCCTTCGTCTTCGCCCCCTTGTCCTCCTATAGCAGCTCCCAGCCGTGGGACTCAGTATCCTCAGAGGTCCTTTCAGCTTTACATGTTTCAACAGCCTCCTATCTACTTATCCCACTGAGGGCTGTTCAGGATGACTTGTTGGGAATGGATTGTGTGCATTTGTGATTGTGCATGAACGAACGTCCGAGCAGAGAGGCGATGGATGGCAGCAAGGAGGAAAGGGAGAACCAGGGAAGCGAAAGAAATGAGCTAGAGAGACAGAAAAAATATTTGTGAGAGATGAGACAAGGGAAGGAGATTGTGTGTGTGTGTGTGTGTGTGTTTGAAAAGGATAAATAGGCAGCCTGCATATGAAATTATCTGTGTGTGTCTCTGTGTGTAAGCAAAAGGAGAAACTTTGCACAATTGAATATTGTGTATCTTTGTGTGCGTGCGATTGTTCATGTGTGTAAAGGAGAGAAAATCACGCACGTGTGAAAGGCGTTCCCGGTGATATGCTAGATGAATAAGCAAGGATCAGCCATGTAAGACTGGTGAGGTGACAGCCGTGAGACAGATTGGAGATCACCTACACACACACTCACGCACACTGGCATTAACAGATTGACTGTGATGAATGGCTACTTCCCGACTGAGAGGAGGACGGAGGAGGAGGAGAGGAGAAAAGAAAAGAAGAGAGGTATTTTTTCATGCCATTGGCAGAAAGATGAAGAGAGGCCTCTCATTTGTAAATGACACTGTCCTGGACAACTTTTCATCTTGGGCAGGTTTCTGGGTGTATTGGGTCAGAGAGCACAGATAGAAGACAGGCAGAAGCAGTGGACAGTAACACCTTCACTCATCGTCATGAAATCGGGTTAGAAGAAAATCCACCCAGGGTCTGATACCTTTTCTCAAACAGGAGACCACTGGCTCTAATGGAGGAAGGAAAGATATTAAATCATTGGTGTGTGTGCTGCATATCTGTTTCTTATCTCAACCACTAAACCACAATTGGACAGAGGCCATGACCCCTGGTAAGAAAGGGTAAAGTTCAGATGCAGCTGACAGGCTACAATGTAACATGTGATACTTTGTTAACAGCATATGATGACTTAGACTATAGATCCATTTAAGTGGAGCCTTCATGAATGAAACGGGTTCTCAGTTATCTTTAAAAATCCCACCGCGGTAGGGAAACACCACGTCCACCGTTCTCTATAGAAAACTCACATGAATCCTCCATTTGGTTATCTAAATTGCATAGTCTTTTAATGAGATTACTAAATCAGGTTGAAATGTAATCCACATTTGATAATGTAAGTGTTAGAATTTTAATTGATGGTTTAATCTGCTGGGATCCTAAAAACAGAATGATCTTACATCCGGTGTAGTCTGTAACAGTTTATTCAGTTTAATCAATAAATTGCACTTTGGTGATATTTTAAATAGTGTGGTTCTGTTTTCAGCTCAAAGCAGTCACTGTTTTAAAATTAATTTTAATACACCACAGTTGTGTATTCATATTCATGTTTTAAAATATTATTTACTGAAATATCCTTCAACTCACATTGAAAATAGTGTAAAAATCCAGTGATAGTTTGTGCTGTCGCTAAACCATATTGGTCCATTTATTTGAGGATTTTGTTTTCTCATTCCTCTTATAGAGAAAAATGTAGATAATTTTTATATCATTTTATATCAGTGTGTCCTTATAATGTCTGCTTTATAATGTCTGCTATAGTGTCTATCTATTTAAAGCCATTTGACATGCCATCATCATTCCCTCCCCTAGATTAACACTAGCAGCACAACAGTTTACTAACATCTTCAAATCATCTTTTAAAATGTCCCATAAGCAAAGTTTCTAACTATGACTTTCACTTTCACACAGCAATCATTTTATAAGCATCAGCCAGTCCAGACGTTGGAGGTCTCACGTCGGGCCTCCACTAGTCAATCAGTGACAGTGAGGCCTTGGTCTCCCGTGTGGTGCGATCACACCATCCAGACTCTCTAATTCCCCCTAGCAGGTCCTGCTGTGACTGACAGCTCGCACTGCCACAAGGCTTCCTCCTGTCCAGCTTAGAGAAGACAGTGAAAGGAACAGCAGCCACATGTTACTGCTCTCTCCCTTTGAAAGCAGTTGGCAGACTGGGGGTTAGTGGATTATTGTTCGTTATGTGTGAAGAGCTTTTAAATAGTCTGTCATGTACCACTGTGAGATAATGTTTTTTAAACATCTGTTTAGAATTTTGGAGTAGAAATTAATGTTTAATATTAGTCATGTTCAGTTTGGAGAGAGTTTTGAGGATGTCGTAACCTTTTTGCGAAGAATGAAAATAACACCACCTCACAGGCCTCAAGGTGATTTCCACCACAGCTCAGACTCACTTTGACCATGACAAATCTCCCTAAGTGATAGTAATGATTGTAATTGAACAGGCACAGTTCCTTCCCACAGTGCTCTATCTATCACCTTGGATGCAATCTGCTGCCTCCACTCTTGTGTATGTATGTATTTGTGTGTGTGTGTGTGTGTGACCGTCTATGTGCGTCTCTGCGACAGCGCGTCCCTGTTCGTTCCCCTCTGGCAGCTGGCAGATGCGCTGGTAACCATGAGCGACAGTGCTAGTGTGTTTGCGGGATTATGAAAAGCTTCAAACATGCTCTGCAGCGTGGCTTCACTGTGAAGCTGTGGTGAAGATGCGGTGGTGCCTGCAGCCTGGGGCGGTCATCACAGCCGCCCACAAACAACACTGCCCCTCATGCAGGGGGGAAAGGGTTTAACCCTGTGGGATACAGAAGAGGAGGGGAAGGTGAGGGGGGCTCTGGACAAGAAAACAACAGAGAGGGGTTAAAGAAGAAGTTGAATGGAGAGGTGAACTGAATGAAGAGAAAGGCTTCAACAGAGAGGAGTATGGATAATCAGGACTGTGGGGAAATCTGTCAGAGGAGCGAGTGAGTGTCTTTAAATTTGTATGTCTCTGGGCATACACACAGTTTTGTGTGTGTGTGTGTACTAGAGGTGATGGCTTTGTAATGAAAACAGCTGGCAGCCAGCGGTCAAGGGTCTGTCTTAGTGTCTGACTGATGTCAGTCACCAGCAGACATAGTCCTCCCTTGGGGATGGCCACTGGGTTGAGGGTGAATCATTATTGTTTGTGTATGTGTGTGTGTGTGTGTGTGTGTGTAGTTACTTCACATCTACTGTAATTTCTTTACCAGCATTCATTTTATTTTATACGATCCAGAATGAAATAACTCACAATTATTGCTATGAAGCAATATCTTTAATTTGCATAAATATTTAGGAAACTGAAAATGAATTAGACCTTCGTGTCTACATGTGCATGTGTTGTTTTCTTTATTGCACTTTGGGTTCATTCATCTGTTCGCTCTGTCACACTGAGAATAGCAATGAATGTAAGCCAGAGTATAACAGTATGAGTACATCTGTATAAAAATGTTTTTGGGTCAGCATATCTGTTCTTGATCCTTGCACGGAGCTTCTTTGTAACAGTGTGAGTGTGTGTGTGTGTGTGAGGGTTAGAGGCCCCTCTTGTCTCAAGGGAACCAAGTGATATGGTGTCATGCTCCGTAGACCCAAAGACAAATTAATTCACTTATTGACACAGCTGACACGACTCAGTGACTTTGTAAAATGAACAATTGATCAGGCTTCCTCCCTCTCTCTCTCTCACTCTGCTCTCTGTCTTGTCTCTCTCTTGCACTCTCACACTCTATTTTCCCAACCTCTTTTCCCTTCCTCCTCTGCCAATCCCCACTCTGACCACTCTCTCCATCTCCTTCATCTTTGGTTTTCTTCCTTTCCCTTCCCTTCTTCTTCTTTTTTTTTGTTGCTCCTTTTCTCTCCTGCTTGTACCAAGCTCTCTCCCTTTCCTTTGACTGACCAATTGACAGGCATGGCACGCACACTAATTAATATAATCACACGCAGGCTGGTCATTAGCAGCAGAGGGAATGATATTATCAAGACGTCAGTTTGTCTGAATATATAAATTTCTGTGTTTACATTGATGTGCAGAGATAACAATCTAATGTGTTTGAGGTTGTGAAAGCCACAGTGAGTGAGCTCCTGTATCTGTGCGTCCATTGATTTGAAGCTGTTGTATGAAAAGCCACATGAGGCCCAGAGTTGGAGTTAACTAAGTGTTTGTCTGGTGCTTTTCTCTGGGCCTAAGGAGTAGCTACAGCTAAACAGAGGTCGAAGCTCATAGAAAATCAAAGCAGGCTCCACATCAAGGTTGTTTATTTTCCATTAATCATAATTTGGGCACAAAGCACAATGAATTGCCGCTGCTCTCAGGAGACTCACTGTCAGGGCCTCTGCCTGTTTTTGTTTGCCTGTCTTTCGATACAAGGAGGCACAGAAGACGCATCAAGACAGGCTTGGAAATACACACACACCCACGCACGCTCACGTACAATTTCTTCTTGTCTGTCTGTTTTTTTTTCTTATTCTTTGTACAGAAAAGACCAAGGACTGTGGATTAGAGACCTGGCTTGTTGAAACTATGTTTTATTACTAGGCCAGGTTGTGCTGCCTCCCTGTTACCTGCTGTTGCTCAGGTTCACTGGTTCTCTCCTCTATACCTGTCCTTGTTTTGATCCTTCACTTCTACAAGTTAGGGGGGAAGAAAAACTTGGGGAGAGGTGGTGTGAAAAGAAAAAGATACTTTTAGGGAGAAGTGTAAACTGTAAAGATAAAGACAGAAAGAAAATAAGGACTCTACAGACAGAAAAGTAAGTAAGTTACTAATGATTGTACAGATAATGAAAATGCTCATACAAATTATTCTCAAACCTAAGACTGAGTCTGGTATAAGTACTTACAAATAGTAAAGCCAGAAAATGAAAAGCAACTTCATATTTTCAGTTGTTCATAATAGTGTGAATATGTGCATTTGCTTGCATACACAAGTGCTGTGTAAAATCATTGTAGTGGAGAAACTTCGCAGCAGACCTTGCAGGGAGGAAGGCAGATCTATAGAGGAGGCAGAGAGCATACTGAGTGAGTAACACAGTACATAAAGATTGCCACTCACCATTCTAAATCACAGTGTTTACTTTTTTTCACCCACAAAAGTGAGTTTCAGCCAGCAAGGAATAAAACGAGGAGTAACAACAGAAGAAAGGCATCAATATTGCAGATACCTTGTTTGTCTTTAGCAGAGAGGGGAAGAAAACCTGCCAAAAAATGTGTGTGTGGGTGTGTACAGCCATCTAAAAGTGTCTCCTTTTCTTTCCACCTTTCCATCCATCTTCCAGTGCTGAGGGACACTGACTTTTAATAGCCTTTTATTGCTTTATTAGAGTGCGCCGGATTTATGGGCCGGGCCGTGCCTCTGTCTGTTGGTGGCTCTGTGGAGGGTTGTTCTGATCTACGTCGGCCCGTGTTCACTGTTTTAAATGACAAACTTTTAAAGAGAAAACCAGAGACTCAGCCACAGCCATAGACTTGTTGTGTTATTGGGCTAATGTTTATAAACCCGTTAGTGGGCTTCTTCCCCCCACCCGCTTTAGCAAGACAGGTTGTTAAAAGACTTGACTGAGATTTCTTGCAATATGTTAATGTGACGGGTACAAACACTTGTAATTATCTTGTGTAAACTGTGTATGGGGACTGATCCTTGTGAACAGAGGATACGTCTGCAATTGTGCCTGCTGTGTGTGAACTAGCCAGAGAGCTGAGTGGCTACCTGCTGTTGACTTCATGGTTAAAGAGAGGGATTGATAAAAATAAGGGTAAGAGATATTCTGAGAAAGAGGCTGATACAGAGTGAATGAGAGAGGAGACAAAGAGGAACCTTGGAAAAGTCTTGTGACACAAAAACAGATACATTTTGCAGCCACTTACACATGCACACAGCGGCTCAAACACACATACATTTCTTTGGTCACCGGATCCTGAGACGATGGCTTGTGCAACAAGGTGGGATTTGGACTTAAGTGCAGGCCGATCAATTGAGCTGTAATGGTACCTTAGTGCCAAGGCCATTCTCTGAACTCTGCAGTCAATACTAGAGCCAGGTAATGGCCCTGAATCCAGACTTTCACTCACAACTCTCTTCCCTCCCTTTTTCCCCACCTGGACATTTCAGCAAACAGAGGATCCTCCACATAATTGCTTGTTGGTTTATTGAAGGAAACAATACAGTGAGGGAGCCATGGCAGAACAGATGGATGGCAGTAAACAGGTGCAATTTTATTATGTGTCCCTCATACGGCTTCTGACCTTTTCCTAGATAAAAAACGATAAGAATCATATGCTATAAAATGTACAATTGGTGTGTATATTATATAAGACCACATGGTTGTATTTATCACACAGCTGTGGGCACTTACATACAGAAGCCATCCAAGGTTATACCAAAAATATTTGTTCATACTAGTTTCAGAAAACATATCTAATAAATCAACTATGGACTATTTGTACCATTTGTAAAAAATATTATGATGTTTAAGAAATGTTAACAAATATGATGTCAGCTGAAACATCATGTCAGAAACAACATGTACATAATGCATGAGTACATAAAGTCAACATTTTCCACATAGTTATTAAATTAACAGCTTAAATATAATTCTACATTGGCCTGGATTGTGTGTCCGTTATGTCTCTAACAAGATTTTTACCTCACCTCTTCAGCCTAATACCACAGTCGAATGAATTCCCATGCACATGCTGACACATCTTCACACACTGTGTGTTCATGTATAAAATGAAGAAGAAAAACTGGATGTGATTAGAAACTGCAGTTGGGGATTACTGACTTTATTTGCAGCAGATAGAAAACAGTAGGAGAATAGAGAGCAGAGATAGTCATCTGCACACTGATAAAAGGAGCAGATGGGAGAGAGATGCTCACATGTTCGGAGACATCGATACTGTAGAGCAATCGTGAGAGACATGAGAATATAGCAGGATGTTCATGAGGAGATAAAAAAAAAATATGTAAGGGACTCTGACTTCTGTATGCCCACTGCTGTGTTAATTTAAGTTTGTGTGAGTGTGTGTGTGTGTGTGTGGGCGCACACACACCCGGTCAGTCCACCCAGCAACCCAGAGGAAATTGTGAGAAGCAGCATGCTGCATTGCTTTAGAGTTGGAGGCAGACAAATGTATAGAAGCAGAACATTACACACCCTAACTGAATGTTAATACTGTGCATATCGGCAGAAATCTGAAACGCTTCACATAAGATTCCATTGGGTTTTGTGCTTTCACCCGTTTCATTTTCAATATCTTTCCGCCTTAGGGAGATGCACTTTGTTTTTCACTGATATGCTTTTTGTCTGCTTGGTCTGTGTCTAGGCACGGAGAAGGAGCATACTGAGATATACTGATGTCAGGCAGAGAGTCAGTGTGGTCTTCAATCTTACTGCATTTGCAATTTTCACACAAGACAAAACAAAACTGACATTTTTGCACTTCTACCTAAGATTTGAATTTTTTTTCCAGCTTTATTTTATTTCATATTTAATATGAATTAAACTTGCTTGAATTCGGTGTTAGTAAAATATTCTCAGCAAAGGTTCCAAAAATGCATTTAGTTCCCCCACGGGACATGAAAACTTTGCTCCAAACATAGACCTAAATTATTCTATTTCTTTTTAGAAATGATCCTTTGAATCTGTTTCATCTTTCCAGGACACAACACTGCCTCTGAATAAGTAATATGTAAAAGGTACAGACTGAATGACTAAGAACAAAGACATAAGAAAGAAGTATCACCCTCACCACATGGCCAAGCTGGCACTAAGAGAGTATTAAATATCTGATATTTAATTTAAAATGAAACATTAGCGGTATTTTTAATCAGCCATTCTATACATCAGTCTAAGAGCTGTAAGAAATGTGGTTAATCTGAAATGAAGCACAAGAAGAGCAGCTTTGTTGTCATTAAAATTTAAAAGCATCAACCATAATCTGCGTATAAGTATTCTCATTACATTTTCATTTTCATTTCATTCTGCTGATTTCAATTTTGTTATATCTTGATGACACCAGTGCAGTTTGTGTCCCATAGGTAAACTATAATGAAGCCTAGAAGGCCCAGTATTGTATAAAGTGTCATGGATTTCCAGACATTAGTTGTCAAATTACCATGAAATTGACAAAAACATTCACAAGCTAAATAAGAGGTAAAGGTTCATCAGTTTCATCAGCTTGGTGGAAATTAGCCAAGAGAAAATCTTACTCTGAACCAAAGTGTTTAATGGATCAACCAAATGATTGACATCTTCATATTTTGGTAGTTACTAAGGAAAATAAGCTGTAGTTTGATGTCAGTAATATCTACTAAAACAATATAAAACAGACATTGACAAATCTATTTCTCATTCCTGTTCTTGACATCAAATCTGTGAAACATCACTTCAGTAAACTCAATTATTCTAGTGAGAGATAATACATCCGTTTAAGAAAGATACACCAGTGATATTCACATGGATGAAAGTTGTTCATACTAAAAAAGTGACTGAGATTGACAGGTAGTAATACAGTTTCTGTTCTTTGCAGAAGCTTAGTTCTGCTGAGCGGGAACTTCCTGTCCTGACAAATGATATAATCTCTGTGAGTGACAAACAACAACGTGTCAGTAAGAGTGGAGCACTGTTTTATTTTGAATATGCGGCATACATGTTTCCTGATGTGGCACATAAGGTCATCAACGCCGTATGTATGAGTATAATTTGGCAGATAAGGTGGGTGCATTTGTATGTTTTGTGACTTGTGCATGTGTGCTTGATGGAATACTGGCAGATGATGCTGTTTGGATGCAGGGCACACAGATACATTTGTGGCCGAGGTGGGTTTGTCTCGTTGCATGCCAATGAGCCCCCATGTCACTCCTGTGCGATTACTGCAAGACATGACACAAATCAGCCCTTCAACCCTCAGAGATGCGGAGGGACAGAAAGAAGGAGGGGGAGATAGACAGATAGGGGAGGTGGAGAGGGTGATACAGAAGGAGGGATAATTTTAGAAAGAGCGAGACTTGATGTTCTCAGATAATCTTGAGCATGTCTCTGCTCTGTGTTTGTTAACGTGAGTGTGTGTATCTGTGTCCTTTCTCTTGCCAAATCCAACACTGCAATGATGACCAGCTGAGCCCCACATGCACCTCTGCTTGTCAGCAAAAATACCCCCAGGGACACTCACGCTTTTTTGGTGTCTTGCATGTTTGGTGTGAAAATATCATACATCGTGTCTTCATTAGCATGAGCAGCAATAGTTTTGTATTTTCTCTGTATTTTTTATTTTTCACTTATTTATTACTCCGGTGTAAGGCCACGCTCAGTATATATATATATATGTGCAACCCACTAGAGGTGACAACATTGCTGTAAGTGATGGCACGTTTTGTCCCTGAAGTCCCGACAAGACTGAGCTGCATCTGGAGACCTCCAGATGCATACATGTCTCACACATACACACACACACACACACACACACACACACACACACACACACACACACACACACACACACACACACACATATACATACACTATTGTGCTCTTTTAATGAATGTATCAGAGAACAAAGCTGATAAAAATGCATGCCATGGCCCAGCCTTTAAAAAGAGAATAAGAAATGGGCTACAGTGTTACCATGCAGCATGCCTAATCACTCCACACACACATACACACACACACACACATGCACACAGCACATGCACTTCACATACTTTCACATACTGTACTGGAATGAAACACACAAATACGCTTCCACAAATATACTAATAAACTCAATAAATAAATAATAATAGACAAGTAAAATGTTGATAAAAAATACACACAAATATATGAATACTATATAGGACAGCATTGTTTCTGTATTTGCATTCCACTTCCTCTGCAGAAACAAAAAACACTTCCAGTGTTTTGGAGGCACTCACATATTCAAACACATCCACTTCTTTATGCAGTGTTTCTGCCAACATAATATATTATCCAGCATATGTTTAAACTGTTATTTTTCATTGTCACCACTGCTCCTAATATCATTGTTTATCCTTCCCTCTTGTTATCTCGCCATCTCTTTTGTCCTCCTTGCAATCTTTGTCCATCTTTGTCTTCCTGACCCGTGCCACTCCCTGGTGTTGTTTTGAAATATAATTTGTCTTTGTTGTCACAAACACTACACAGACATTCTCTCTCACTTTCAATGCCCTTCTAGTTTCTCACTTATGTAGAGCGAGTATGTTTGTTCCTGGGTTACTTTGTCTCCTCTCCAATCTTTGGCTGATTTATGATTATTGCTGTTGTTTTGTTCTCCACTAGGGGGCAGTGGCACCACACTGATAGCTCAGAAGAGCTGTCAGAGCTGGTTGAAGTTGACACCTTCCCAGGAAGTTTCTGAACATATCAGCAGACTGAGCTGCATATCAATGAGTCATGATGAATAATGAAGGTTTGAGGAGGGGAGAACATTTTGTTATTAATGTGAATCTGTTGTCTTTCGTTTAGATTGCAGAGTTAGTCCCTTTGTAAAGAGAGGTGTGTTGACACACTCTTACAACGGGACATTAATTTACTCTGTGAATGTGTGAGTGTGTGTGCATGACAGTGTGTGTAAGTGCACACACATCAGAAGCTGTCACTCAGCTGTAATTAGGCAGAGTCTCTCCTTCTGTCCTCTGACACTGTTTGAATTTACCTTGCAAACACTGCGCAAATGTACTGTAGGGTTTTGTGTGTGTGTGTGTGTGTGTGTGAGAGAGAATATTGTTTGATCATCTGATCTGTGGCCAGACAATGTTTAGGCGATGAGATTATTTTACAAGTTTTTTCATTGTGCACACATTTTGGATTCAATTTAATTTCCGTTGTTCAGTGCATTATTGTAAAGTGTCCATCTGTGTATGTGTTTATAGATGATAGCCTATGAAGGAGTGCGTGTGTGTGTGTGAGTGAGAATGTGAAAGAGAAAGCGAGAGAGAGGGAGAGCTGTGTGTGATGTCTAGAGTGGGGATCACATTCAGCCTGGGGGTAGGTGAACCTGTTGTAAACAATGGATCTGACAGAATCTAGGCCTTCACATCTCTATCCCTGTTTGTGTAGGTCTTCATACAAGGCCATTGGAGGCCATTGAGGAACCCTAGGGCAGACTGACCTCTCTGACTGAATGCCTTTGTACCTCCCCTCTCCAGGGGTTTCGTCTGTTTGAGGTGAGGAAGAGGAAAAGCAGGAGGAGGACGAAAAAGAGGAGGAGGTGGCAGCAGCGTAGAGCTGAAGGTGTGGATGAATGTAGCCATGGCTTGTACGTCCTGTCCATAGAGGAGCTATTCAGTGGAAGAAAGATCAAAGGAGACCGAGACGACCAACAGGTGAGATGACGTTCTGAGTTGAGGCACATGACAGCAGGGAGGAAAAAAATCAGAAAATATTCACATTTGAGCAAGGGGAACTTGCTTTTTTCATCTAGAATCATACCTTTAGTCACAACGCCTCCAATCAAAGTCCTTTGTCCAGTAATTTTCTGGTTGATTGACCAATAGATTAATCAAGTAGTTGTTTCACAACTGACAACAATCAAACCTGAATCGCTTAGCTGATCAAAAGAAAATTAATCAACAACTGTTTTATAACTGATTGTTTCAGTTATTTGATCAGCGAAAATATCAGCTTCTTTCTGCAGATCAAACTGTTGACAGTTACAGTTGGATCTGGGGAAATTGTAATAGATGTTTTTCAATGCCACTTGATCAATTAATTAAAAAATGAATTTGCAAAATACTCAAAAATGAAGATAATGATTAGTTGCAACGTATAAGGACATATTAGTATTTCTGTGCTTTCTGTGTAAAGACATATTACTGTAATTGTCTCCTAATTGACATAAACAGGATGCCGGTAACACAGTAGTACAGCTAGTGAGTTAGCTGCACTCACTGTGTGTCTATGATGGAGTAATTTTTTCCAAAGGTCTGCTCTGTTTTCCAGCTTTTTTTTTCCCTTGACCTTTGCTGGCTCACCTCTCACATTGTTTCTGCTTGTTCAAAAAGCAGTAATTTTTGTTTGCTGTGCTGCTCTGCCTCCTGTCTTTTTTTGGAGGAGGTTTCTAACCTCTCCTCATGCTCTCTTCCTCCTCTTCCGCCCCACTTTGCTCCCTCTTTGCCCCTTCTCTCTCCTCTGTCCCTCTCTCAGGATGAAACTGTGGGGGAGGTCAGCTTGGCCTTTGCAGGTGGCCTTCATCGTTGCCTTGGTGATGCTCTGTGTTGACCCTGTGTCTGCTGGCAACCGTAACCATCGGGGACCGACAGGTACACCGGGTCTTGCTCCAAACCCTCCTCCCTCCACCACCACAAGAGGTTAATTACACTGTCACTGTAGAGGTACAACACATGTTCCCAAAGCCTGTCGCTGACTGAGCCATCCCCATCCTGGAGGAGGGGGCCGTGTGGAACAATTTGCTCTGTCCCTCAGTATGACAGAATGTAATCTAGACGAGACCTCGTTTTGGGCTTGGATGCAAACATGGCTCTGTTTGAATGATCGAGCCTCAGCAGATACAAATGGCACTTAAGCTGTCAGGAGATGTCAACACAAATAGATCAGTGTGGGTGTGATCTGATCTATTCAGAGTGGCTGCAGACATTCAGCAGTTCAGATGTGGTTCTGCTCTCAAGAAGCCTCATCTTTAGTGGTTTGTGTTTCCTTTAAAATAGGGTGTATCTCTTGTGTAGAAGAGGACATGTCGGCTCTTGACTTTTAATCCTCAGGCTCATAATTGCTAGAGCCTACATTAATATGCATAGCTAGGCAGTCCACCCCCTTTAACCAAGGCACTACTTCACATATTTCCTAAGAAAATCTATGAAAAAAGAAAACCATGACCATTGGTGACTTAATTCACGCCTGCAAGCTGTTCTCCATCTTTAATTTTCATAAGTCACAGAGACAGGCCTTCCCTCCGACCAAAAAATGACCAATACGGTCTTATTAATATTTAACTAAGGCTGGCCACAGGGACACTTGTGCTGAGTCACTTGGGATCTGTGCCTCAATTTGTTGCAGACAAACACCCAAGTTACCTCTTCCTCCAACTTAATTATGACAATTTCCTTAATGATCTCTCAGTTTCTTTGCTCTCACAGCTCGTGTTGTGCAAGGTGACCTTTATGTGCCACAGAAATGCTACCAGTACCCAGTCTGTGCAGTGAGTGATGGTGTTAGTTTCCTTTTTGACGGAGAGGAGGCAGCATGCTTACGGCAGGGACACTACTAATTGCAGGCCCTGTACATTGTGAAGGTCAGCATCTGTACCCGCCCCCTTCTTAATTCACTGGCGCTGTGAAACAGTGAAATGACTCTTTCCCGACCCTATCAGTGTGCTTTTTTATGAGAGGGTGTACTCTAATTAGTGTAAGTTTAAAATTTGTTTGCCATGTGTATCAACGTGACACACATGCAGGAGGTTGAGCATGAAAAATGACTGGCTGTATGTTATAAGTGTTAGATATGTTTCCTGTGTTTTTCACTGAAGTGCTGTTTGGTTGGCACATTAGTGAGGCATCTGTTTCATCTATGTTTCTGGTGTTGTACCATTTACTGCCACATGGTGGCTCTAGAGGTCAAAAAATAATCCAGAAATATAAGAAGTATTTTTTTATTTTTATCTTGATCTCATTTACTCACTGTCATTCTCAAAGACAATATATTATTTTACAGAAACACCCCCAAAAAACAAATCTATAATGGGAATAAGTGGAATGAATATCAACTAACCATGTCGAGACAATGTGACTGACAGTTGTCACTTCAAATAAATGTAGAAAAAATAGCATCTGCTTTCTTCTTTTATTTTCTTACAATACTCTGATGGGCATTGATAGAAATGAGCCAATAAATCTGTCCCTCACTCACTGTTTTAGTGTCTCACTTATCTTCATCACTCCAACACCACCTGGCAGGTGTTTCATAAACTCTCTGGAAACAGTTTATGTAATGTTTAATGTTTTTAGCTGACCCACAGATGGCAGGGACTGGATACAGATTAGAAAAAATGTGGATAAATGATGAAACATAGGAACCCATATAACTACCAGATTATTAAATTTTATCAGGCATGTTTCCTGGGAGTGACGAGCAAAATAGTTTTGAGGTTTTGATTTAAATCACTTTTAATAATAAATCCATATTTTATAGAGTAAAGTAAAATCAGCAAATTATTGCACAACATAGAAATAATGTAATGTATTCATTACTCCTACTGTGGCAGGCCTTCTCACAAATAGAAACAAAGATGAGAAAATTATGAAATCTGTTGCAAAACATGCATATTAACACAGCTATCAGAACCGCAGACAATTCCTTGTGTGTGTCACATACTTGGCGAATAAAGCTGATTCTGATTCCTGTAGTCCTGTATTTCATAACAGTTATAAGAACCAAATCACAAGCTGGCTTCACAATAAACTGCATCCCAGGGTGTGCTACTATAATGCGACACATATAATTATACAACCTTACATGTTGTCTGTGTTGCTGAAACATCATCATGAAGTACAGCTAAAAGCAAACACTATGTTCTTGTAGCTCTACTTCCAAACAACTTTTCACTCTTTATTTTCACTGTGAAAAATGTGCTGAAATTCTCTCATGCTTGATTTCTTGTCTTTTTGTATGCCTGAACTGAAACCAATAGTTCAATTATTAGGTTGCAGAACTGATACCAGTAGTAGGTGTAACAACTTTCCACGCCTTGGTACAATACAGTCGGAAAACCAGCATTTTGGGGGCTTCAAAATACTGTTGATTACCAAATTTGTTTTTACATTTTTCTCAGAAAGATGCATTTCTTCATAGTTTAAATGAGTTTGTGGGACTAGACTAGAGCTCTATTCACTTTGACTGACAAGATGAGCTGCGTACTGTGCTGTTTCTGCAACAAAATAATTACTTTCATATTCACAGTTTAAATATAACCAAGGTCATTGTGCACATTTTACATCTGTCTGTGAATATATGCAAGCACACTCAACTCCAGTCTGTGTTATCTAAGGTCACTTATAAGATAAAAAACGGGTCTGGCAAGGTCTCGGCAAGCAGCTTTTATTTGGAATAGATTTGTTGCACCTGAGTACTCAGCTGTACCAGCAACCTGTTATGATAATTAGAATAAAGCTGGGTGAGGCCTGATGTGGGTCTGTTAAACACTGATAACGTCAGGAGGATTGATGGGCTGTGCTGGACTAGGGTAAGGAGGACACTGAGCGAGTTAGGACAGCGGAGGAGGGAGAGGAGGAAGGGCAAATAGTGATCTAAGAGCTTAAAGAGGGTAAGTGGATGAGTAAAGGAAGCAAGGTTAAGATGTAAAGATGAAAAAGTCACAGGTTTCAAAGTGTAGTATGTGAATATACTGCTTTATATTAGGGAAAATCTTTCACCTTGTTTCACACAGCTGATCATTATAATCCTGCTGCCAGTGTCTTCCTACGGAGATGTGGACTATGTCCCCTCTATGCTGACTTTGCCACCTCTGAGAGATTTGTTAGCTATTTTGTCTTTCATGGGCAGTGGACATGCTTGTCAGATATTGACAGTGGAAAGACACAGCTTTTTGATAAATTGCACAGTGTTCCTGTTTGCCTGTGTCTGTCAGAATACATCAATCGCCTGGCTAACCCATCAGTTCAAGGTAGCTTGGTTTGTTGGCTGCCCAGCTACTGTTGCCAGCCACTCCTGCCTCCCATTCTCCCACACTACTCCCCCTTTTCCCTGCCGCGGGAATAGAAGCATTTATCCATGCTTGAGAAGTCTTTTCATCTCAGCGCGTGCCGGGCTCTATTACACTGAGATCGCCATAACAGAATGGTTTAAAGGCAACACAGAGACATTAGATACACTGTTATTATGTGTATATGGCTGGAGGGTGACTGCTCAACACATGAATCTAAAGCAGATGAGGGGTGAGAAGCTACAACTCTCTCAGCAGGGGCTGATGGAGCAAAGACAAACCTGAGAGGGCTGATATTGGTGCTGTTAGCACTTCAGTCTGCTCTCCACACCACTTTTAGCACCACTTAAGTTTGCTACTTGTCCTTGTTTCAATGCAGACTTCTTAATTTATGGCAGTTTTTTGATTTAAAGTTGGTTTTGGTCACAGCTTGACCTAATTTTATCTGTTTTACCTTTGGAATGAACATCTTCTGAAAATTCCCTCCTCAATAACACTGTGCTGCAGAAAAAGTTTTACTTGTTGTAATTCAGTGGAGTTTGACAAACCCCACATAAAGAAAAACATTTAGTTATTACATTAATTTGAAAAGGCAATGTTGAGGTAGATGCTAATATACCAACATTGTGTAATGATATACAAGATAAAAAATAGCCTTGATGGATGATTTCTGAGTTGAGTTCCCCACATTAAATAGATTTTGGTTGTAAACTCTGTAACCTCTATTTATTGATTTAACATGTCAGATGAGTATAAATCACAGGTTCCTCAGCAAAGATGTAGCCTATATTTCTGCCAAAATCACCCAAATTTATGAATACAAAATACCAAATTCATAAACAACAAATTAGTTGAAATATTTTGACATTTGCTAACAAATTATTATAGCATACATAGACAAACTTTCTCTGCATTGGAGAAAATACCAACTGTCCTTTATTAGAGTAACAAAAAAATACAATGAAGATAAGGATGGCACTATAGAGCGTTAGTGTAACTGCTTACACCATGGTTCCATTATTTCCCCCCTGTCACATTGTCCAACTTTTGAAAACAACCTTTTTTTCAGATATAATGTTCTAGATGCGCCGTAAGTTGAGCATGATAGTTTTCTGTAGGTCTAAAGAAGGTCATTAAGGCTTTAACATGCACTCTCAGGAAACTAAAACTCAAGAATGATTTACTAAACCTTTTCAAGGGCATAAATCTTCCTTCATATTTCAGAATTTCTGCACAAATAACCACATCCTTGTCATATTTTATTCATCGTATTGTTCCAGTTAATGATAGGCACGAGGCAACAAATCATCATCCGTGCCTTTCTGTATGGACTTTGTTTTGCCGCACTATGACTACATCAGCAACATAGTAGCAACTACTTACACACACACACACACACACACACACACACAAACTTTTCAGTTTTAAGATACAAACAGCCTCAGCCTAGCTCTGATGTAGACAATAAAGAGCAGAGACCTGTGAACCCTCTGACCTCATTATGCCAACGGGAGGTGAGCTGCTCTTTGTTCATTCTGCAGCCTGTGACACTGCTTCTCCTCCTCCTGGATGACTCTCTCCCCCTCTCTCTCTTTCTCACTAACAAGCTGCCTGTTTCTGAGATGGGGGTCAGTGGCGACCACTCTCACCACTCTGTACGGTGGAATTAATTTTCAGTAATGATAGTGAGTCGGGTCAAGTCTGATTAAAATAAGGGCAGTTGCACTCTATTTGAACTGACTGAGCTTTCATTTCTTTTCCCATGTGAGCTTAAAATCTTTTATTTTAACAATTATAATTTTGGTCTTACTTATATTTATTATTCCATTGAGTTCTGTCCTAATTTTCTTGTTATATGTTTCTCTCAGCTTATATAGTCTCTGTGTTTTTGTGCATGAGTGTGTGTATGTGTGGGGTATTGTGTGTATGTGTGGGGTAATCTGGCAGCTGCTCCAGCCTCAGGAGAGCCTGAGACTGAGGAGTGAGGGAAATGAAAGTGGAGGGATGATAGCGGAGGGGCACCCTCAGAGAGCCAGGGATCATTGATGGGGCTCTCTGGAGAAGAGAACAAACAAACTTTAAATCAGAAAGGATGAGAGGGGCCATGGCCTGCAGAAATAGAACCCTCTACAGAGTGTGCATGTGTGCTGTATTTGTGTTTGCAACTCTGTGTGTGTGCATGTGTGTGTGTGTGTGTGTGTGTGTGTGTGCGCGCGCGCGTGCGCATTTTCGTGTGTGCGTGCGTGTGTGTGTATGTGTGTGTGTTAGCACACACTTTTGTGTCTGCCTGCAAAGCTCATTGAGCTGAACATGAAAACTTTTGGAGTCTGGGTAAAGTCACGTACATAAATGAAATCTGGGCTTATGGTACAGTATAACCAAGGTTTTTCTAGGGCTGTAAAGAGGCTTAGAGGTAGTAATGTCGCCAGCAGGGTTTGCTGTGCTCAGAAAACGATGCCACAGATTCTCAGGAGTGCACAACAAGCTTTGAGAGTGAAGATAAGGCGGCTGGAATCCATTCAGAAGCCATAAGCAAAGATTAGATTTACTAAACATTTTCCCCAACATTTGTGGTTGGTGTGTTTTCTTTTTGGTGGCCACAAAAACCCTTCGCCCCAACAGATTTGTAGGTTTAATGTGCTTGAGTGAAGTGTAACATTAGCTTAGACACTATGCGGTACATTTATAAATAATCTACACAACATAACATCTACAACATAAGCCTATTCACACATCATGTTTCCAGCATCCTCGTGTGCACGGGGCAGGCGTAATGTTGTTCAGATGTCAATTGCTACTTATGTGAACGACCCAGTAAGTTCTTTTTATCAGTATGAAGCGATATTTATCTTTTAACATGTGGAGACTGCAGATATGTTGAATAAAATGAATTTCCCTCAGGAGGAGCGAGGATAATACAGAAAGAGCTTTGAAACAGTGTGAACAGACATAATGCTGATTAAAAGCATATAGTTTTAATGACATCATACACACACACACAAGCATAAAAGACGCATACAGCTGCCGGAGACAAAGCTTCAGGGTAAAATTTACTTTAAGTTAAATGTGCCCTTCTGTCCCATTATTGTCTGGAGAATGTTATAATTAACCTGACCAAGGACCCCGGGGAGGTGTGGAGATAATCATGGAGATTAGACATTGTTTGTGTGTTGGCGCTGCCAGGTGAAAAGTGATTATAATCATATAAAATATGACTTTCAGACACAACACACACACACACACACATTTAATAGTGACAGTTGGTTAAAACCACAATTTAGATGCATTCTCCCGCATAAGTTGTGTATGACTGTTCCTTGCTTAGATCAAGTGATTTATTTTATCTGAAAGGATTCTCATTCTTTTTTCCCCCCGTACACAATGACAACAACAGAGCTGCCTCTGTGACAAAGTTAATGAGGGCACTGAGCTGAGAATAAAAGCAAAGTACCACTAAAGTGTGTTTATTTATGAACCATAGAGTGTGAGACTAGAATAAATTGAGGGGTTTATACAAAAGTAAATAATTCAGCAGATTTGTTTAATCTCCAGAGAAGCTGTTGGTGTGTGTTTGATTGTTATTTGCAGCACAAATGTATTTGAATTTAAACAACATTTTTCGCAACAACAAACTGTCAAAATAGCAATAAGTCACCTTTTACATTCTACAATTTCTTAACACACAAATAATCTTTTTCTCTTCTCCCCGCTCTCTCTTTCTCTCTCTTTCTCTCTCTTTGTCTCTCTCTCTTTCTCAGTCTCATACCAGGTGAAGCAGGGGACGTGTGAGGTGGTGGCCGTCCATCGCTGCTGTAATAAGAATAAGATTGAGGAGCGCTCTCAAACCGTCAAGTGTTCCTGTTTCCCGGGGCAGGTCGCTGGCACCACCAGAGCCAGACCTTCATGTGTGGAAGGTAAAAATGTTACTAGTCTTACATATACTTACTATAGTCTTACATATACTAGCATTGTATTCACAATCACATAAATCAGATCGCCTATATTTTTTTTTTTTATGTCTATCATATTATTTCCAAAAGCTGTAAACGTAAACAGTGATTATTTCTTTAAAGGAACAGAGACATAATGTCTGTTCATTTTATACACATACATTTTTATATTTCTGTGAGGCGAAAAATGCTACAAGAGACGATCATGACGATCATCCTCATCCTCACGTCCTCAAAAATTTGCTTTAGGAATCCAGCCATCACTTGACTAAATCAGTATAGAACCTATCAGGAAAAATATGTATTTTCATAGGTGCACCATTAAATCAAAAAAAATATTTGAGATCTCTTCTGTATTATTTTATACATGTTTCCCACAACTCTGCAGCAGGGTCTTTCCAATTCTGCTCGACCTGTTTGGTATCATTTGGAAACCTTAGCAACATGACTAGAATCCAAAATGAGGTTTTGTACATTTGGGCAGCGCCTGGCTGCACAGTATGATTTTATAATGACTGAATGTGCTGAAGTGAACAAGGTCAAAGAGGCTGAAAACGTTGTCAGTCACCGTGCATCATTAAGGTTTTCTGATTAAACGTTTCACCCTTAAAACAAAAAATCATTAATGGGTTCGTTTTTCAAGATTAGCCACATAAATAAATGAGTTCAGTGAGGGAAAGATTCATTGGTTTTGCTTTATGTTAAATGGCTTCAGTGAGGAAATTGATTTTTTTTTTTTTTTGGACAAAAAAAAAAAACAACAAAAAAAAAAAACAAACATACAAACTGGGCGCCTGGATAGGCAAATGGTTAAGGTGGCAATGGCAAATGGCAATAGTTGAGAGCAGGAAAAAGCTGATGGGAAAATGTTGCCTGGCTCTTCTGTCCCTCTTTATAAAGACACAGACAAAAAGGAGTTAGATGGGAAGAAGAAGAAAATGGACAAACATTGAAAGAAAAATGATAATAAAATATCTTAACATTTGGCACTAGCAATATCCATGATTTAAAACTGAGACCATAAATGCATTTTAATCATTGTCTCTTCTGAAAGGTTATCAATAAGTCATTGTAAAAAGTATTTTAATATTTCAAACTGCTACTCATACACTGGAACATCTTTGAAAGGAATTTAAATAACATGCTTTTGTGTCTACTTTGGATCCAGTCAAGCTGCATACCAGAGCCTTGCGCAATCCAACAGTCAGTGGTTCATCTTGTCCTGAAGAGATCATGTAACATGAAAGGTTAAAGCCACTAATGCAGGTAACAGGAACTCAGCCAACAGCGTCTCCTTGCCTTCCTTATTCCCCCATGCTGTATGAAAGAAGAAACAAATACACGACAGCTGTTGACCGTGACAGCCTCGGCCTCAAGACTGGAAATTTAAACTGCAGTTTAAAAGGCTTGATTTTATTTGGGACAGCATTCCATTTCATATTCAGCCAGGCACAAGAGTGTACAACAGATGGTGATAGAGAATATTTGCCTCTGATAACTTTTATAGGTCAAGACATAACATCTGGGTGATACCCAAACGCTAGCAAGTGAGACAGTTAGGGGAAAAAAGATCCAGTAAAATCATAAAGTTGTTCACGATTCTCAGTCAATAATTAAAAAAAAAAAAATGTATTATGTGTTTGGTGGAAAAAAAAAATCAAGTGGATCATTAGAGGCATACATAAATATGTATGTATGTGTTTGTGCCTGTTAATGCATGCTGTGTGAGTTTGTTGTGATGATAGACAGATGAAAGCTGCAGGTCGTTTTCATGGACCTTTGTTCCACCCGTTTGTCTGCTGCGAGAGCTCCTGCCCAGCAAGAAACAAGCAGTGTCAGTGACCCCTATCATCCACAGACACTCCGCTGAGATCACAAACACACACAGTGTGTCAGCCAACTCGATCCAATCATGCTGTATTAGCCCCCTACAAGAGCAAAATACATAGTTGTCTCATACATGAGTGGTGCCTGTGAATCTCAGAAGAGCATGGGTTATTCAAACTGTTCAGGTTAGCCGTGGTCTGGAAAATGATTCTACACCCACACAGGCACAGGGACTTTGACATGTTGTGTGGACATGTTGTGGAAGATGAAGTGATTTTTTTTTACTTGAATGCTCGAATAAAACAATAACACATTATTATTCTGATGCAGTAAAATGAACAATATGGTAATTACCAGGAGGGGAAAAACAATCTTTTGTTT
Source organism: Polydactylus sextarius (assembly GCA_016801845.1). NCBI lineage: Eukaryota > Metazoa > Chordata > Actinopteri > Polynemidae > Polydactylus > Polydactylus sextarius. Next base: position 18,208,183 of record CM028908.1, read on the forward strand.
TGTGTTCTTTTGTTTGTCGACAATATCGACAAACAATAGCATACAATCGTATTCTATAACAAGATGAAATTAACCTTAGTCCACAAAAATAAATAAATAAATGAAAATAAAAAAACAACTACACATTTTTGTGTATTTCATTATTATCTAGCTCATTTTTGGCACACACTCCAATAACAGAGATCATAGTAGAGTTGGGCACAGAGTCTGTAATAACAACAACAACAACAACAACAACAACAACAACAACAACAACAACAACAACAATAATAATAATAATAATAATAATAATAATAATAATAATAATAATAATAATAATAATAATAATAATAATAATAATAATAATAGTAATAATAATAATAATGTATGTCAGAGTTTCCAAGACATCAAACACATCATTAGGATAATTTACTTAAATTTAATTCAAATTGGTCTGTTTAAAATTCTTTATTGATAATGTGATAATTAAGTGATAATGATGTGTGCACATCATTATCACTTCTGCAAATGCCTTCTTTCTGTATTTATCTATTTATTTTAATTTTAGTGAGTCATATTATTCTTTGGAAATGAATGTCAATGCAAGTCATTTCTGGCTCCATCCACTGCGCTGCTCTTCCTGCATGTGGCCAGTAGACGGTGCCTTTCCCATTCAAATGACTCAGTCAGAAACATACCTGCTTGTTCATTTCAACACTATTTTCACCCAATAAAAAAAGTAGATTTGTTGTTTAACCTCTGTGATGAGTTCCTGGATGGGAACAATCGTTTGATAATGATAAATTCAGGCAACCAGAGCAAAGATGATTGGCTTTGTAATGAAAGTCGGGATAAATAGGGAATCATGTGCAACTTTTTTTTTTTAACCTTTCAGAATAGACATTACTCTGATGCTTTGTTTGCTCACTTCACAGATTCAGTATTGTTTGCTAAAAGGAAGGAATGATACTGATGAGAAACTAATAGACTGGCTGCTATTGCTGCAGTATTGCAGTAAGTCAGTTCTTTTTAATGGTCTTAATCACTTTTTCTCTTTCTTCAGGTGAAAATATGAAAACACACACACACACACACACACACACACACACACACACACACACACACTTCCAGGTGCAGTGCTCAGATCCTCCATCACACTAGTCATGAAGTTTTCTAATTTCCTATTCGGATCTCACCTCTGAGTCACACCACCTCTCACTTCCAAATCCAGTGCTCAGCAGCACTTATCTCATGAGTCATGCTTGACCTCTGAGTTCACAGATACAAAAGATCTCACCTCATCCAGCACTGTTTTACTCACATGAAGACACGTCCACACACACACATCCACTCACGCTGCTCTCAGCTTTTTAGACTTGAGCACTGATGGAAAGAGAGAACCCCTCTCAGTAGCAAGCCTTTGTAGAAAAGCAGTGGTGTAAATGGAATTACATTATTGATGCCAGCTGAAAGAAGAGTAAATGGTAGCAGGTCCCATTACTGGCTGCTGCCTGGTGGGGCCCATTATCGTGAGACGAACTTCTTCAAATGAACTTCACTCATCGTAATATTTTGTCCCTTATTTTTTTCCACTAATCATGTAAAGTGTTTCGTTTTGTTTTTATTTTCTTTTTTAATTGGTCATGGTATAGTGTATGTGTGTGAATGATGAGACAGTGTTGTAAATTCTAAGGTGATAGTTAGAGAGAAATCTAATATGAGAGTGAAGCATTGTCAGAGGTTTCAGAGAAATGGAACCACTTTACGGTGTTTGCTATGGTGTCATTTAACCTTTACACAGTGTCACATTAAATGAATTACAAGTGGTATGTGGTAACTACAACTTTTAGATAAATGCAGTGTAAAGGCTGCAATATTTTTCTCTCAAATATCTGAAATCCGGGTTAAAGTAGAAAGGTGCATAGTCAGAAAATACTCACATCATAAAATGAATTGCAGAGAACTTGACCAGATGTACTTGTTAATTTATTTTTCTTATTTCTTATTTGTGAAGCAGTATTGACTTTAAATCTTTCCACAGACACGGCCACTGAAGTATATTTGGTGTTGGAGAGAGACAGAGAGCACAGTGACCTGATAAAAACAGTGGATGAGTGGATTTAGTTTGGTGTGTTATATGGTGATAGACAAACTGTGTTTCATTGCCGGGCAAAGAAATCAACTTCAGTGTTGCAATACACATCGACCTGCTGTTGTTTACGGTAATGTCTGAAGTATAATGTCATGTTCAGGTCTGTTTTTGTGAGTGTGTGTGTGTGTATGTACAGCTGTTCACCGCGTATAATCATTTTTCTGACAGCTTTTTCCGCTATGCTTTCCACTTGTGTTTTCTCGTCATGCATACCTGTGTGAGCTGTGGCAACACAGAAACAGCGTGTTAGTAAATCATGGCAGAAAGAGATGGATGCCTCTTTCCAACTGCGTCTGCACTCTAGGATCACTGAGTGGAACAGTTACAATGCCTGAGGGTATTCATACCTCTGGGTCCACCCCCAACCTGTGTGCGTGTGTATGTGTGTGTGTGTGTGTAATGGTACATCATATTCCCTTTTAAATAGTAATGATCTTGGGGCACAGGACTGCTTGTGATTGTGCTTTTATGCACAACACTTACGGCACAGTGGGGACTGAAAATGTATTAAAAAAAAAACACACACACAAAACTGTCTTTATGTGCACGCATGCAAATGCACAGACACACAGGCACGCAGATGTGTGACGTAAAAGTAAACTCCCCATCGCAGTTTGTGTTGCTCCATTGAGTGAGTTCAGGCAGCGCCTTTGTAAAGTATTAATGGGAAAACACTCTCTCATGCCTGAGTGCACATATTGTAATAGTATTGCCTGCTTCACATCAAACAGGCTGCATTTGAACGATACAATAGGATATGTAGTCATTTCTTTTTTTTATATCAAAGGTTGATTTATTATTCTTTATCATGCCACGTTACATGAAAGGGCTATAGAAGGAGGAAATCCATTTGAACTTTTTCAATTTGATCACATGAAAATACATTTTCCATTTCATTTCCATTTCTTCCAATGTTGGACGGTGGGGGGTGCAGCCTCACATCTCCTTAGCTGTGTTTGACATTAACAATTTATGTATGTTCACAGATGAAATCTATTATTTCATATTATGTGACGTAAACCAAATGTATCTCCAGTGTGGGAGTTTTGGGTGCAAACTTGTTTGATGTTTTTGCAAAAAAAAAAAAAAAAAAGGATATTTGCTTGTGGGTTGAGTCTTATTTGTCAAGAAGTGCTTGTTAGTTACCTGCAGAGGTGGAAGTGGCTTGGCTTCTCAAAGTGTTAATTGGCCCGTAACAATGTCTTGCATCCGCAGAACTGTTGAAATAATACAAAACACCTGCTTATGCTTTCTCACACGAGAACAGCTGAAATGTACAACAACTGTGTGTTCATATAAAGTCACGGAGAGAAAACATGTAGATGAGTTAAGCTGCAATTTCAACTTTGTCCACTTGATGTCACAAACATTACAACGACAATGCAGGCGGTGGTGCAGGAAGAAATGAAAAAAACAAAAAACAGTGTTGTGATGAATGCTCATACAGCTGACATGCTTCCTCGCACAAACAAACAAAAATAAAACACTATAAATCCACAACTGGTGTAGCGATGAGTGACATTTATCAGGTATGTGTTGGATTGACATGTTGTGATAAGTAGGAGGAGAGACAGAGCTGTAGGGAGCCTCAAAGCATGAAACCTCTGCAGACCTTATTTAGAGAACCCCAGAGAGCAGACGAGAACCTGGGGAATAACATAGCCTCAAACCTATGTTGCCTAATAACATGCACCTTAGTTAACGCAGTCTAGACATTTGCCCTCAGCTTACCACGTGCTGAAAGTTTGACAGAGAACTTAAAAGGGAGCTGTACTAAGTGCAGATTTCATTGTAATGAGCTGATAGCAACTGTGATGAAATGTATGTCTGAGCTGTAAACCTTTTTAATTAGTATATGCATCTTTTCTGAATATAAATGAAGACTCGTAATGAGACTGATGCAATTAGAATGGATAGGCTCAGAGGTACTCCAAAAATGCATTATGCACATTTTACCTGGAGACTATGCATCTTCTTTCTATTCAAGAACTTGGCAATGATTAATTTTCACATTTACTTGTTGAATATTGTTGTGAAAATTTCACAGGAGGGATGCACTGTAGAGAAAATGAAAAGGTGTCACTGTCAACCTGTCAATCACTTTAAAGGTAACTGTGTGTGTGTGTTTGTGTGTGTTAGCATCTGTACAGTCTGTATGAAGCTAGTGCCAGCAGCTGGTTAGCTTACCTGAGGATGAGATCAGGAAATACAGGGGAAATAGCTATGTCTATGCTAATTAGGATGGCTTTAGTGGAGCTGCTAGGTGGTTAGCTGTTTCTCCCACTGGCAGTAGTTACATATTCAACACACACGAGAGCCATATTCATTTTCTCATCCAACTCTTGGCAAAAAAGCAAATAAGCGTATTTTCAGAAAAAAAAAATCAAACATTTCCTTTGAAAAGTAATCGTACAAAAAGAGACTTTTACAGGCCATCAACACAGTAGCTGACCTTGAACGCCTCATAGCAATAGGGTTAACTTGCACTTATCAAGCTCTGCACAACTACTTCAGGGCACGGAAAAATATGGTCCCAGAGGTGATGATCTCAAAATTAACTACTGAGCACAAGGCAACTTCCCCTATAATCTTTTTTTTAAATCATTGACCTGTTGAGACCTGTCTTTGAGTGCTGTCCAACATCTGAATTATCCATGACATCACAGGCCATGTGCTGTCCCCTGTTCAATTTCTGACATGACAGGATGCTTATGTGTCACGCCCATCCCGCCCTCCTAGTATAGCGTGAGATAAGCTGCAGGGAACGCTAACTCCATAATAGCACTCAGAGGCCATGCCCATTAGCTCTAAATAACACTCTCACAGTGCAAAGCACTGTCGTCGCCACCATAATGGCCACATTAACGAGCATTACACAGCCATTGGTTTTTAGAACCGCTTACTGCCACTGAGCTCATGCATCATAACAGTATGTTCAATATTACGCCTTCTGATTGTAGTGAGTGGAGTTTTTTTTTTTTTTTTTTTGTGACTTGGTAATTTGGCTTTAGCTTCTATCTTCTCGCTATATGTCTACTTGTCACTGTCTTTGCATTCTTGCTACCTATTTTCCACTTGCTTCGGTTCGTTACTCGCCTTTTCTCCGTTCCTCTTGTTTAATCTGCTTTTTTCTCTGTTGGACTTTTATGATACTTATCCTTCTTTCCCACCCCTCCCCTCCTGCCTCTTCTAGTTTCCCTCGCTGCTCATTTACTTACGGCAAAGATGTTGTCTTTGTGAATACCTATCATTTATGCTTATCTTCCTCCTTCTATCTGTCTCTCAGTCACAGTGTTTTTGTCCTTACATGATGCTTAGGAGGATTTGTCCATATTCTTTGACATCATGCAATGTAAAGCCTGGTTTTCCTGCCAGTATCACCTCATCTCCTCCCTTTGTTGGAAGCAACAGTCATCAGAGATCTGAATTAACCACTTAACACCATTAATTCTGCAATTCAATGAAGTTTGGAAAAAGGATGCCCTCTTATTTATACCTCTGTCTCCACAATTGAGAGAGGACACTGGATGGATGATGAGAGAAGGAACTGTGTCATTGTCAGCCATTGGCTGTCTCCTCTCTATATGATGGTCAGTTGCTAAAACATGAGAAAACTTTGTGCTTCAACACCAGATTAATAGTAGATTTGACTAAATTCTGATGATAACTCTTTCAAATAGAGAAATTAAGGCGAAGCAAGTGTCTCAGACATCTACTCAAATGCAAACAGAGATTCCTTCTGGGAGGAGTGACAATACAGCGTCTCATTAAAATACCTCTGAGTTCTTAGAGCAGCAGCACTATTTTGCAGTGGCCACATCTGACTGGTAAAACTCAGCATAGTTTAAGCACTTTTTTTGGTCATTGCTACTGAGGCTTTGCAGTGAAGTTTTGTGTCACGTTTCCCCTGTTCAGTCTACTTTCAACATATTTGTTTGCAGATACAAGACATCACAATCACATGTTGAGGGGTTACACTAATCAGATTAAAATGGAAAAGGTAACTACTTTACATCTTAGCTCATGTGAAAATCAGAGTAATCATATTATAGATTAACAGAACAGAAGAGCAGTGGTTGTTACAAGCACTGTCCATGGTGCTGATCCCACTGTACTCTCGGCTCAGTGCTCCTCATCTTATCATTTCAGTAACCTGCTGTTTTTCTTTTCCTTCTGACTCTACATCTGCTGCTCCAGCCTCCATTGTAGCCCAGAAGTGGTGGTGCCACATGCAGCCGTGTATGGATGGGGAGGAGTGTAAGGTCCTGCCTGACCTCACTGGCTGGTCTTGCAGCACTGGCAACAAAGTCAAAACCACCAAGGTGAGAAGAATGTCTGTCTTTGTCTTTTTTCACACATGTAGAAGTTCTGTGTATCTCTGTCTCTCATTCCCTTCAACATCTGTCTGTCAGTGTTTTATACATGCTGCTGCTGTTTTTCCCTGCATTTTTGCCTGTGCTATTTTCTGTGTGTCACCTACATGTGCGTATGTCTATACAAGCACAAGTATTTCAGAGGTTTTGATATCTTCTTATTGAGATGATACAATGTCCAGAAAGAATAAACTAGTCTATTTCTGAGCATTTTGCTGCTTGAATAATATTTGATGTAGCTAGAACTGACCTTGATCTTCAATTGAATTGATATTTGTCTGTGAAACAGCTTGCCTCAGTCAGTGTCTGGTAAACAAACTTGCAACTGGATTACTCATATTGCAGTTTTTGACGATGTATTTGACAATAGGAGAGAAGTATAAAGAGCAATATTGTTAACAAAGGTTGTTTGGATGTTGATGATACCTGCAGTGGAGTCTTGAGTTAAGCACTAATTTGAAATATCAGTAAATATTAAAAAGAAAATACAAAGCTAATAAACAAGTAATCCCCTTAGAGTCTTAGTTGTTAATCTGCTGTAACTGTATCTCCTCAGACAAAGAAGATGCCAAAGAAACAATTGATTGAGAAAACACAACACCTCTGTACACTCTGTACATCACAGAACCACTGTGCGGTATCATGTAAACTGATGAGATGAATTGATTTAAATTAGGGTCCTTCATGGCCCTTTGTAAACTGTTGGAGTGTGAAAGTTAATTTGCAGGTCTGCCAACATGTGTGTATGTATGTGCCAGAGTGTGTGTTGTGGGATGGAGCAGGTGCAATTTATTTACAGGTGAAATATAAAAAGAGAAACAGTTGCGGGGAAAGCGGTGCAGGCGCCATAAGAGTAATTGCTCGAGAGATGGCATAACAGCACAACATCTGTCGCATTCATTAGAATGCATTATGGCTGGGGCCTTCCACAGAGGCTTTACAATTAAGAGTCATAATTAAATTGGTGAGTGGGATAGACTGAGGAACAGAGGCACTGCTGGGCTCAGTCACAGGCAGTGGAATTAATGACCCTGGGCCTAACACCAACTCTGGGACTGATAGGTGCAATTATCCTCATTCTGTTGCATGTTGCCATCTTGCTTCATCTTCTTTTTCTTTTTCTTTTCTCTCTGTTTTATCTTTCTCACCAAGTCTGACTAAGCCATGAGCTGAGAGGATGAGGAACCAATGTCTAACTGCATCAGTGGACATTAATTGTGCATTTGCAAGGTGCTTTGGGACCAGGAAGCAGTTACTTGGAGACTTCAGTGACATCTGCCACTGAAGATAGTTGCAATGAGACATTGATTCCCTGGCAACAGTCTGCACAACCCTGTTCTCCTGCTTTTTCTGTGTCTCCTCTTTATCCTGCATCTCGCTCTCTCTCTCTGTCTATCCATGACCTCCTTTCACCACCTCAGTATCTCATTCACCACAATGATTTGTATCTGTCCAGCTTTCTTTCACTCCCACACAGTGTAGGTGTGCAGTAGAAAGATGCATAGATTCCCTGACTGAGGCATCAGAAATATATTTTTTTAACAAGGAACAAAGATGCTGCACCAAAAACAGATGTTTTATATGTCCCACATCTGTCCTTATAGTGAAACCATAACAATCTGCAGGAATGGAACTGGAGAACAGGATCTTTTTTAAAATATATGAGCATATCCATTATAAATGCACATTGGATGGGGTTTGTTGATGGAAAACAAGCCCCTTACATCTCCAATTATACGCCTTCAACTTACTGCCCAAGTGTAAACAAACCATTTCAGCTCAGAGACATGTGAAATCCAGCTTTAGCAATTGAGACATTGCTGCTCCCTGCAATCAGTCAGCCAGCTAGACTGCAAACAAAACATTTTCAATCCACTGAAAAAGACACTAAGCCAGAAGAACCAAAGAAATGGTTTGATTTGGAATAGTCTCCTCTGACCCCTGATTGGATGCATTCCTTTAGTGAGTGTGAAGAAGGACACACTGTCACTTTATGTAATTATATGTCTTTGTGACACTGATTTGCTCCTCTTATGTGTGTTATTTTTTCTCTTTTAGGTCACACGATAGCAAGAGAGCCACTGAGCCACAAGGGAAAGGATGGATGACTCATACATATTTACTGTACGATGGGAAAGAATATCAAAGAAAAGACCACTGTCAGACTATCCATCACTAAACAAGGGGATAAAATGTACTCATCACAGACTATGTACACTTGGCTACAAGGAGCCAAACATACAGCATATACACTGTGCTGGTCAAGACCAATGGACTACAATCATGGACACCCAGGGTACATCTGGACACAAATTGACTCTTATTTTCAATACTGGATAACATGTGGATTAAGCAAAGAAAGGAGGATTTTAAACACTGATTAAGCATTTCAAAGTATATATTTCAACAAAGCGTTTGCGGATGAGTGTGAGATGTGAACTAAAAGCTATGCTTAGAATCCTGCTGGATGAGGTCCAGGGCTGTTGTCAATATTGTAGAGCTTGTACTGGAGAGACCGGAGATTGTTTAGGAGAAATGAAAGTGATCGCAGCTCATAACTAGCAAATAGCAAATTAGTATCAAATTGCTCTTGTGGGTCAAGTCACTATCACAAAGACTGTTTTGCGGGAGTCATTTTGCAGTTCTAATTAGGAATTGCAGTGTAGGATCATAAAAACATATTAAAAATTCATGTAAGATATTTGCACTAGTTGAAACGATTTGGAAATGTTTTGTTTTTCTAGATATCTCCCATCCTTTGCCGTTGATGTCACATGAAGGTGAGCATTTTGTAAAACGTCTGACACTTGAAGTAGATAGATATATATAAACATATAAATATATATCGCGCCCCATTATTCCTGAGTAGTTATTGGTTAAAAACGGCTCTGTCTATTGAGCCTCACTTACATTCAGCTTGATAAAATATGAACTAGCAAAGTGTGATTCATCTGTCTCATTTTTGCCCTGAAACATCTCTAAGCTCCACCTTCAAAGTTATATATCTTTCATGTATTATATTGACTCTGTGACATCTCTTATGTTAACTGTTAAAAGGAGGCCCATAAAATGTTCAAACAAGAAGAATGAGTCATCTTCATGTTGTTATCTCACTTTATTGGAAATATTTGTCATTTTCTCTTCAAATATTCAAAATCCTAAACTTTAGATGTATTGTAAATGCAAAACAAGTGTATAGTTAGGAGTATTTTTTAACTTCTTGTATTAGGAGACACAGTGTGTTGTTTTGCACACTTACACACATTGATCGCCTCCAGAATCCACCTCCACATCAATGCTTCAGTGAGACATACTAAAATAATTGCCACCGATAATGGCAGTTCAACCTTTTGCAAACATGTTTTTTTTCCCTACAGGGCTCAATCATTACTGCACTGAGTACAATAGCATAGCACCCCAAACAACCATCTTAAATCTCTCAATTATCTCTCCATCTCATACTCTCCTCTTTGAATCTGTCCTTCCTTTGTTCCCCCTTCTCTCCTTTTTTCTGCCATATTGCATATCACACCAAAGATGGAAGTAATGAATACTTTTCACACGCCCTGTCCCACACAGTACATCTTTACTTCTCAGCTGTTTGTACTAGGGTGAAGCCTTTTACTCTTCTGCTTTCCAAATCCATTTTTTTCCCCCTCGTAGACACACTTCCAAGTGTAAGTCTTTCCCAAACCGTATCTGTCTGCTCCTCTGATATGTGAATGTGTTGGGTCATTGTGCCCAGGGGTTAGCCCACAAGGGGCTGCTCCTCTGCGAATGAGAGCCTCTGCTTTCAGACATGCTGCTTTGTGAGCTATGATTAATCTGTGGGAGCTGAGCCGCTGCCTCTCCAGCTCCAGTGCTGAGCTCTGAGCCAGAGGGAGCTGGGGGACAGCGAGGCTACCAGTGGCAGGCAGCTCCACTCTCTCATTACTGAGAGGCCTGGATAGCACTGGTCTCTCTTGGGACCACTGACATGGAATATTTTTAGGCCTACGGTGCAGCACTGCAGTTAGGCCAGTCACACCACAATGCCCTCTTTCCTTGAGCAATGTCTCAGCAACAATGGTCCATTTAGAGTAGTGAGGATATGATGACATTTTGCAGCTGCTTTCGCACAACAGCAAAAAACACTTTCAGTCACATAAACACACTTTTTAAAGGAGAAAAAGTGACGAGCCTTAATTAGCACCGACATAAGGTACAGTGTCTCCAGACCTGTGAACCCCCTTCACCCCGCTCTTCCCCCAAAGATGAGCCTGGCGCCTCAGTCCCTCAGCACTACATGGCTCTCTGCAGCAGAATCAATATTTGAGGACAATTTGCGCTGTGATGCTCCTCGGTGACTAGGTTTTTGGACGCTACAGTTCCACTTTCAGTTTCAGCCACGCTTAAACCTCCCAGGGACATATTCGCAGCTCATCTAAGGTCACTGCTATTTAACAAGAGCTCTGCACCTCACAACTGCTGTGCAGGTTGGCCAGCCCTGCAGCAGTTCAGACGCACCCTCCTCCGTCTTTGCCAATTTACAAGTGAGAGGAAGACTGCGCTCGCTAAGAGGCCTGAAGGTATCTTTGAGGGATTTCATATTAGCATATTTACCTTTAATAAGATGTTACCTGGAATGCAAATTCAACAACTAACAATGCTATCCACAGGTCCATACATTGTCTGTTCTTAAACCTGCTCTCAACAATCCTTGGTACTAGCTGACTTCTAAAATAATGAATTCAGGGTATAAATTGTGGTTACCGGTATATACTTCAAGGTTAAAAAAAAAAAAAAAAAGCAAATCTGTTTTTAATGGGAAATGGGTGTGTCTGAAGTGTGTCAGTGGGGGTCTAACTTCCCAAATGCCCTATGGAGAATGGTTGCTTTCATCTCCACATGTTCTAAACTGGTGGGACCCAGAGGGTGAGACCCACAGAAGCAAACAAACGGCATGGAGGAAATAAATGCAGAATAACATGCTAATGATTGAGGACAGGTGGTCTGAGTGAGAATGGAAAACAGGGGAAAAAAACTGAGACAGAGAGGTAAAGCTGGAGTGTTTGTGAGAGGGGGAGTGTGTGAAGAGTATTTTAAGTGTGTCTTTGTTTATGCACTGAGCCTGGGTGGTTCCCGAGAGGCCACTTGCATCGTCAACCCACACGCCTCCAACAGTCCATCATCACACTTGTCGGCAATTCACACAATCAGTACCTAGAGAGGGAGAAATAAGGGGTTGAAACACCGTTGTCTTGGCTTATGCATCATCCTTTGTCAAGTCCAATTTGTATTAGCCTCCAGCCATATTCAGGAAATATGGGTTCAGGATTCATGTTCAGTGAGAATGGTAATCTTCAGATGAAGTGAGTCTGTCAGAGGCAGAGAGATGTGTGACAACTTGAGTCAGCTCTAGGAAAAGAGAGCTCTGCCACTGCTGAGGAGACAGGCTCCAACTGTCTCAAACTGACATTGATTTAATATAAATCAGAGGAAGATTAGCTAATGAAAAAAGTTTGATCAGCATTATCAGAGCTAGATGGCATTCACTGCTCTTGTCATTGTCACTTCTGAGAGAACAAATCAACTCAAACCAAAAATGTTTCCTTCAGGAGTTCCAGTCTTTTTAGACCAATAACTTTGACACATAATTACGGAAATGTTCTCAGACGTGAGCACAAAAGCTCTTGATGATACATTATTCAAATTCTATCTAATTGTTTTCAGCCCTTTTTATCATAATTCAGCTCACATGAGAGCATGGTACAGTCAGCGCCCTTCATTCAATATTCTGGTGCAGCACGTCATAATAGTGCAGCATGGTCACACGGTTTTATTGGCTAACACAGCTGGTTAGGCGTCAGGTAATGGTATGGGGATTAATTGCATTAGCCTCACTCTCTTACTCAGCATAGAATATGTGACAAAAAACCACAACGCAGCCCATTAAAATTCAATGAAACCAAGAAAAAGAAAAAAAGGCAAACAATCAAAAGTGTCTTTAATATTCATTTTGCAGGAGGCCTGCAACGGGCCGATATTGACGGTGGAGTGAACGGGGGATTCATTAACATCTCCTCCCACACTGCTTCCTCTCACTGAGCCGTTCCTTGCTGCGTCGTCAAACTCACTTATCTCGCTGAAGCAATTAGCCACTGGAGGCTCCATTGACCTGAGCCTTTGTTAGAGTAACGGGTTACATTAGCATGGCCGTAGCCTGGCAGTCTTGGCACGCATGTGTCAGTGCCAATGTGAGCAGCACTGATAAAGTGGAGCCCTGTGGTGTGTACATGCGTCTGTGTGTGTGTGTGTGTGTGTGTGTTTGGGAGGATACAAGACTTACATACATGCATATTAACTCATGCCTCTACAGAGTATATATAGAATACATTTTAGGTGTGCATGTATATAAATATATATGTGTGTGTGTGTGTGCTTGAATGAAGATGGTGTGAATAACAAACAGTCAATGTAAGCAATCCATATCTGTGTGTAAATCTAATTTTGTGTGCCTATATGCTGCAACAAGCAAAAAAAAAAAAAAAAACAAAACAAAGCAAAAAAAAAAAAAAAGAGCTGAATGCATGGTAACACTGATAATGCACATAACCACTATAAGCACTATCAGACTCTGGTGAGATACATCTCAATAAACAATATCTCAGTTGTATTATACTGTATGTCCTGCACAAATGCAGTTGTGACGACAGATTTAATTTTGCCTACTGAGGCTATAAGATTACAGACATATACATATGACTATATGATGACTTGCAGCAGGGGAAGTGCTGCTGTCTCGGAGGAACATGTGGAGACCATAGTGTCGTACGTGACCTGTGGCACTCAGATGGTGAGTATGTTACGGTAACGGTGCTGTTCCGAGTCTGTTTGAAATTTGAGTTGCATTTCTTTTCACTGTCACACTGTATTATTGTCAAACAGATAGTGAGCCTCCTGACACGTGAGAACAGAATAACAGAGACGATCCACATTAAGATGACATATGAATATGAATTTAGATATGTGAGGCAAAAATACCCACATTTATACAAGGTAGAGCAATATCTTACCAGTAAGTGTTTCAGTATTTACGCCAATGACAAGAACAGCTAAGTATGTATGCATTATTCATTATTCATAATTAATAATCCAAATGTGCTACTCCTTCCTTATTTACCAAATTAATGGTTTGTTTTGCCTGTGAAATGTCTTTTGTTTGCTACATTGGGTGAAGAAACGGCATCCTCATAAATTTCCCTGGCAGGTGAGGTATGGAGAGAGAGATGAGACAGAACAAGGGAGGATCAAACACACAGAAACCATTAGTTCCGCTGCATCTGTGGCTCACTGCTATACGACTTTAAAATCACCACAGACCTCACAAGTCAAGCCCCTTCTCCCAGATAATGTTTTTTTTTTTTTTTATTCATCTTTTGCACAAAACTAAATCAGCTAACTGCAACTTAACTAAAGCCCAAACACAAAAAGCACCATTTGATGGTGGAACAGACTTCAATACTTTGTCCAGTTCGAAAGCAAAACAAGAAGAACTAATTAAAAATTGGACTGACACTGGTAGAAAGGCAAATTACAAACAACTGGCACTGTAGCATGCATTTTGTTGCATTTGGGTGTTTGTAGATTTACTGGATAACTTAGAAAAGGATGATGTATCCTCACTACCATGCTGCAAAATTTACAGAGCTGTTGTTTTTTTGTAATATGCTAATGAGTTTATTTATTATTATTGTTAAAATAACAAAAGGTTTTCAAACTGTAATAGCAAGAGCTGTGAAGCTGTATATCAATTTGTATCTACTGCCCAGTGGCTGTCCTGGTGGTGCAGCACAGCAGACTGATATACAGACACATATTTTCAGAGCCCCCTGATCGTGGCTGCACATCTGCCGGGACTGGCAGCCAGATGCCGTGCCCTCAGCCAGACCACAGCCCAGACGACAAGCTCCACAGGCGGTGACTGGCATCGTTCTTCCCGCTCTACTATATTCACCCTCAGAGCTCAGGGCTATACGCCTCTACGGCTGCTTCTGTGCCAGCCTGACAGATGCCCTGTCAGCGCAGATGTGAGTGGTGCAGGGGTGGCGGGGGATGGCAGAATAGAGCTAAATCACTGTGTAATCAACGTGTGTGGTTGGGAGGTGATGGGGGCTCAGCGGGCACACAAACATTTACAATTGGCCAGGCAGTCCTTGTAAACAGGAGTGGTTGTACAAAAGAGGCAGGTTGAATAATTGATAGGATGTAAGAGGATCTGGCTTTGGGGGATTTTGGAGCATTGATTCTGGCTGAGAGGGAGTGAGCAGGGGAGAGAGAGAAAGGCTTTCCTGGTGCTAACCTTTATAAATGCTTTTCTCTTTCCTTTAGCCCTTGCTTTGCCCAGCCCTAGTGATTCTAAACACGCCAGGTAGAGTTTTTTCTGTCTGCCAGCTTCTCTCTGTGTGCTGCTTTTGTGATTTTTTTCTGTGCGAAATGGTGGGTAAGCCATCATGACAGCGCGCGACAACAACATAGCCAGAGAGAGAGACAAAAGAGCAGATGGCTTGTAAGAGCAAGTCAACGAGAAAACAAATAGAAATAATAGAAAGAAATGATAAAATGAAAAAAGTGTGCAGGACAAATTACACAAGAAACAGGAGAGGGACACAAAAAAAGACAAAACAAGAAAAAGGAAAGAGAGGTAGAAGCTGGAAAACAAATAATAGTGTCTAAGTTAAAGGGTAGAGAGTGGAACACTTTCACAGCAAAAACATTTCACTCTGCCTCTAGTGCAAAATGTCAGAAAACAACTAATGTAAGTATTTCCCCACTTTACCTCTATGAAAGTTCTTATTAATCTGCTCTCTCTCTCACATATATACGCACACACTCATAGCATCTATACTGTGGTAACCCTTTCATCTTACCAGCTGCAGGGCTCATAAAATGAGCTGATATAAATAAATTCACCAGCTTGGTTTCAAGCCCTGTTTTAGTCTGCCAACACACACACACACACACACACACACACACACACACACACACATTGATGCACACTGCATACACTGTTTCACAGACTCTTTTGACTTTGCACACTTTACATTCCTGTCATGTCTGCAGTCTGAAAAACAAGCTTATCTGCGGTTGTTTCACTCAAGCTGTACTTGCCATCAAACAGAATAGGTATCAAGATGTGACTTTTCACAGCACTGGCCACTGGTAAAAATGCAGTTGCTTTGTTATTGTTGTGCTCGTGATGGGCACTTGCTCTATTTAAATGCAAATTTCTCTTTGAACAAAGTTGTACAGCTGTACTATTAGCTGCTTTCACTGTATATTGCCTGTTTTCATCAGAATACATCACAAACATTGCACTTGAATATTGTACAGTAGAGCATCAGAATAAATTATACTTCAAGGTTATACACAGCTGTTGTTTTCATCATACCCAACTGACTGCAGTTGCTGTAGAAATTTCAAGTCTGGGTCTTGCCTTATCGTAACACTGTGCAATTAGCTATGATGGCTATGCTAATGCTTTCCCTCCTCTTGGCAACTCTCTTTGCTTTCCCACAGAGCTCATGTGTCTGGGGAAGCTGAATAGAGATGAGGCCTTTCTTGGACTTCGTCTTGCTCCGGGAATTGATTTATCTTTACTTCAAATGAGTTCCATTTTTGTGCAAGAAGTAACTGAGAGCAGTGGGTGGCATCTCCCAGACATGAGACATGTGTTTGTTTGGCATTGGGTGGGTGGGTTACATCATCTAGCTGTCCGCCTCATGGCCATGTGCTCCCTCTGTGCCGACACAAAGACAACGCGCTAAGACCGTCATCAGAGGAAATTAGCTCAGTAGCGTTGAAAGCGCTCGCTTCTCACAATAGCCAGTGGCCATGCTAAATCGTTAGCCTGTCACTTCGTTGGGGCTGAGTCCAATTATTCTCTCAATCCCCCTCCAAACCAAATTGCATTATTGCAATTATATCCATTGCATGACATATTGTCACGGTGGAGCTGAATGAGACAGGGAGAGGAGGAGAGGGGCCGAAAAAAAATGAGGCAGATGGAAGGGGAAAATAATTTTGGTGGCATTATCAAGCACCAGAGAATGTCTCAGTGTTTGCTAGCTGTCTCTTTAAAAGGGAATATTGATTATGTTTTCTGCCATAGTGGAGTTTGTATTTAACATATAAACATCTCTCCCAATCACCTTTTATCTCACTTCTTCTTATTGATTAAGATGTTTCTGTGTCAGACATTGTTATGGGACCTACTTGGTACAGACTTTTTCCTCTTCTCCCTCTGTTTATCATCACTCTCCTCATGTTTCTACCTCACTCACCACCCGTCTGTCTTTGAGAGTTTCTCACCACAGCTTTTGCTATCACAGCATTCTTGTCATCAGGCTGTCAGTGCTAATCAGGACATGGCGCTGCAGATCATTCTGCATCAGATCATTATCCAGGCCTTCTACTCTGATGAAGTCCGATGAAGTCCTGTCAACCCTGACGCCAGTTATGTTGGCATCACCTGCTTGAACTGTAGATCAGAGACCCTGTCGAAGAGACTCAGTGCTACTACTGGGATGTGAGAGCATCATATCGAGGTGTTCAGCAATTACACTGACACACTTCATACCGCTGCACTCCAATCTGTGGCTTGACACGCATATTGGCTTGCAGTTGCAACAGTGAACTCTAAATCATATCAGAAAATAATATTTCTGCTTGCTTGCAATAAGATTATGATCAACACTCCCAGGGTAAGAAAATGTAATATTTGCAGCAACAACTTTACAGTGCAATTTCCAATCTTCCAACACCCAGTTGAAGACCATTGTTTTAGTACAAACTTGCCTCTTCTCTCCATGTTTTGCACTGGATGTGTGTGTGTGTTTACAGTGTGCCCTTCTGTTTGTCTGTGCCCGTGTTTGTCTGCAGTGAGACCTTGGACCCAAATGTAATTAGACTTGGTAATGATGTGGCCTGTTTACAGCTTAAGCCCTCTGCTAATGATAAATGCACTTGACATATGTAGCCCAGACAACACTTCAAAAAGAGAGTATGGGACAAGCTCCATGTCAGTTAGTCAGCCAGCCCTAATGTATCATTCATTTATACCCTGGACCTCATGCACAGAGACCCATGTCCTCAGAAGTGGACTCTTACCCTCAAATTATGCAAACTGCAGAAATCCTCAAATTTAGAGTGAGAAACCAACTTATATGATACTGCTATAACTTTTGTGTTTCATGAAGTCCCCTTACTCTTCATTACAAGTAAATAATCACTAAATAATCCTCATTCATTTATTCATTTGGAGTTTTGAAAAAGGCATTTCAGGCCAGTTAATCTCAGGTGTGATGTAATGATAAAGTTATGATGAATACCTCATGTCAGCATCCTTGTCCAGTGTTGATGTAAAAGGTCTTTAAGTTGTTGGTTTAAATTATAGTAAAAATATCCTGGTATATTAATAGACAATGCATTTAACAGTGGCAGGAAGCCAGGGTCTTGACATTATGAAACAGAGAGCAAGAGAGAAAAGTGAGTGAGAGAGACACCATATCATCCAGATTACGGACCACCTGCTCCCCACGCTGCTGGGGGGGTCACTGTGAACACACTCAACAGACCCTCACTTTAACACCCTGAAATCTTACTGAAATTCATGTTCTCCCTCATTAACCCACTCAGCATTCCTGTGTGTCTGCATTTACATGTGTGTAGCCAGGAGTGTGTACAGCCATATGGGTGTGTATGTATTTGTGTGTGTGTGTGAGCAGGGTGATCAGGTTCTCCAGGAAGTGAGATGGTGAGGTGATGAGGTGGTGGGATGGTTGGGGCAAGGTGTGTAGTGATGATGTGACAGCACTGGGGCAGAGCAGGGCCAGTTGGTGCAGCTCCATCTGTGGCCCTTCTGTTCCTCCACTAGTTGACCTTTGACTATCTTTAGGTGTTACATGACAAGGATATCTGAGCCATGGCCCTATAGGGCTGCTAGTGCTGCACAGTCAGTATACACAGAGGTTATTAGAAATGTGCATGAAGTGGCTCTAGAATAAAACATACCTCCTGCCAAATGACTTTGGAACCAGGTGTGTGTGTGTGTGTGTGTAGGTGTTTCTGGATAAAACTGAAAAGGGTTTTTTTTTAGAGGCTTTGATTCACACTTGACACTGTGCTAATGAGAGAAAAAACTGTAACTTCACAGCACTAATTTGGGTGTGATAGCACAAAGTCAGCCAATCCACGGAGGAGAGGAGAGAGAGAAAATTAAGCATCTGCTTCATTTCCCTAACTGGCCATAGCCAGACTCATTAACAAGAACTATGCTCATCCAGAGAGGCTCCATTGAAGCTCGGGTCCTCATAGAAACCTGCGCACAGGCAGTTAAGAAAGTAGAACATGTCGCAGACTATAAAGTCTAGATCACAGCTCACCTTCCTTTGTGGAGTCACAGAAACCAAATGAGAATCTCCAAGGGAAATCACACAATGACATCAGGTTAGTGACAATCAATGACATTAACTTGAAAAAATCTCTTCATGATATCAAAGAGACCAATGTCCCACAATTAACTGTTGGTGTGTGTTTTCACTAAGTGCGAACATCCTTCATTAACCTCCGTGGTGATGATCATGAGCTGCAAGGCCGACTTAAACAAAGCTGCCTATCAGACTGCTGAGCTGCCTGGCAAGATTTCTGGGTCATTGAAAGTGAGAGCTGAGCTCATAACAAAATGAAGGCTGTTGTGGCTGTGGAGTCGCATAACAGATGGGTTAAGGAGACTGTTTACAGCCACGGTAATGGTGAAATTTTCAGTTAAAGAGGTTAGTGAGAGTCGGAGGAATCAATTAGCTTTGGAGAGGGTGCGGTTTTTAAAATTCATTAGTGACAGCCTAATTACAGAGAAACAATGGGCCGATAATTACATCTGAAATAATTAATGCACTTATTGTAACAAAAGGAGCGTTGAGAACACAATCATCTGCTAATAGCTTATTACTGAGTTGATACAATCAGTAATTCTGTAATGAGAGGCGACATAGCTATAGAAACCTCGAGCCCAGTGTAGTTAAGGATCGGCCTTGTTGTTCCAGATGTCCATCATCAGAATGTATTCTCATTAGTCTGAATGTTGGGGAAGAAACAGATAGCAATTATTGAATAATACCAAGGAATTCATAAACAGTTTGTGTAACTGAAATATTTAGCAAGATGTGGAATGAAGTTTTCTCAGTGCAAAAGAAACAATGCCACCTTAGGATTTGTCAGTTCAGATGTGTGACTGTGTACACAAATGTAGTGGGAAAAATGTTTTACTAACAATGGCACAGCAGAACTATATAAAGCAGTTTTGTATAACAGAATTGCTAAATGTTTCAGAAAATGAATAAGCCATAAGAGGAAGTTGAGCACAGACATAGTGGACTACATCAACAAAATAGGGGCCACAAGTCTTGCTGAAGGAAGTGGGACATCCCAACACCGTTTCTGTCCTTTGATGATGGACAAGGTGAGCTGAGACTCAGTGGGAATGGTGAGGACAGCAAAGTCTGGCACGAGAGTGCTGTTCTGTCATTGACTGTTCAGCTTCTGGGTGACATACCCATCCTAGAAGAATTGTCAGCAAGGTCCCTGCCAAACTGAGGGAAGTGTCATAATTACAACACCCTGGAGGTGCCTCGATGTCGGCCTCCCTAGTGAATGTCATAGATGACCTGGGCAGGAGACAAGGTCATCCTTGACTGCAGGTAAATCATCTTAGTTGTTGAGTTGCTCCTTTTTCTGGCTGAAAAAAAGGACCCCATCTGTAGGTGTGACAGATGTTTACACAGCTGGTACTGAGTAGTAGTTTTAGTGGATTTGTCCTGATTGGTCCAAACAAATACAGACAAGCACGGGAAAAATTGAGCAATCAAATAGTGGATGGAGCCTAAACAGTATATTACATGTTTAAATTGTCTTGTAAAACAGTACCACATACATAAGTATACTTTATGTATCAAAACAACTAACTGACTGACATTTTTGTATTAATTTATATGTAAAGAGCTGTAGAATATGACAGGAGGCCTTCATCTCAAAACAGGAACCCAGGAACAGATTCAAGTAATGAGTTTAGTCATTTTTGACATATTGTCACAAATCCTAACATTCCACTGTGTAGCATCATCTTAGTGGTAATATAAACCCATAAGAGAAAAAAGTCCTTTTTAATTGATTGTTGAATTGTTGCCACATAATTCACAGGAAACCATAGGCCATGATCAAGGGAACTATAACTGCTCATTAGATACTGTAATAGTATAAGATGTCCACAGGGAAAGTCATAAACCATCTTCTCATTATTACTCCTGCACACTTTTGCTTATGTGAAATGATGTAGACCATAGCAGTGTATACGCAAGAAAAGCCCATGAGATCAGACTGTCTGACCTGCTTTCAGCTGCCTTGACAGATGTCAACATGTGAACAACTGTCCTTGGGCAAACCTCTGGTGGGTTAGGGGATATGTGGCACATACACTGCATGATGTAAGGTGTAGAAAATGAAGAGTCCTTGAGAAAGTTGTAAGTTTTATTTGAAATAATGTGTCATATTTGCTTGTGATCTTGAATGCTATATTTCTGAACATTCAAGAGGAAACTTGGACACAATATGGATTAAGCCTATAAACAGTAGGTACATCTTTTTTTTGCAGCATACCAGAGTTTTAAATCAGGTGTATGTGATGATATTGCCCTGCTGGAGCACTGGTTGCAATTTATTTAACATAACCAGGAGTGATTGGTAATCCAGACCTGAAGAGGAGCGCAGCTGGGGGTATGGTGGAAATACCTGGGAGGCATCCAGGAAAAGTTTCTAATGCTCCAGATAAAATAAAAACTTAGTGTTGAGAGGAGTGATTACAGTCTGAGAAACAATGTGATTAGAGTACATATATCATAAGAAAGCATCAACAATGCTGTTGTAAATATCCTCTAGAGTGAGTGTCAGAAAGGAAGACGAAAGTTCCACCATGCAAACTGATTTTTTCTTGATTACACCTTCTGTTGAATAGTATTTTGCACATTAAATTGCATGCTGTGAATTTGGCACGTTTTCTCATATTGTCTAAGTACATGTGGACAAGTTGCAGGATGTTGTATGAACTAGTCAAAGATGTGATTCACTCTCAGTGGGACTAATAAAAGGAAAGGCATTTCATTTGAAGATCATAAACAAGATGTTTTTGCTCTGCTTTGGTCTGAGTTGTGCACATTGTTGGAATCAATATTTCAGTGAAGGACACCTCAGTTGTTAAGTTCATTTCAATCACAATTGCTGTCTCTAAGGTTTTCATATGCTGGCACTGGACACGGAGACAAATCACAGCCCTTTCACAGTGCAAGAAAAATGTCTAAAATAACCTGATGCCACCTTGGGCATGACAGCTAAACAGGGGAAACCCTTCCACGCAACAAAAAAAATGGTGCTAGGTGTACAATAAAATAGCAAAAGAAAGACAGGGTAGTGATTTGAGAGGTGAACAAACATATATAAATCAAGAATCACAGCACAAAAATCTTCAGGGCAACATCATTACACAAAAACACATAATGAGGAATAACTTTTTGTAAATGTAAGTACAACACCTGCAGCTGCTGCAAGGAGATTGTGATGATGAAGGTATTAGTGACAGCAACCAAAGATGGCAGCATCTACATTCCCTGTCAAACAGCAGCCCTGGTGTCTGACATCAGAGAAAAAATAGACAACACATGCAGAGACATTCAGCTCACACTCATATTTACAGAGTGCAGACAGCCTGTGAATGCAGAAATACAGCAGCAGCAGATAAAAAGCTTACTGTCAAAAAGATTCGACCTTGTGCTTTCTTTTTTTGAATTTTGACCCCTCTAATCATGAGGTTTCTGTGGTCATTCAGAGTTGAGACATGTGTAACCTAATGTTTAGGTAATTTTCACTTCCTTACATCCTTATTTGAAGCATCAGAACTTTTCACTGCACTAAAATGTGGAGCAGTTATTACTAATGTCAATCTCTTAGCGTCTGCCAGGACATCTTGTACATTGCTGCCGGAAGCTGTTGAAGGCAGTGGAGTGAGACATGAGTGGATCGGATTGTGTGTCTGCCAGTCTGTTTGTCTGGCAGACAGGTATATTGACTTTCATTCATAAGACATACCTCACCATTTGTTCAGGGCAAATGTTAGAGATATGACTGTGCTTGATGACTGGTGATGTATATCTGCCTTAGACTAAGTAAATATCTCCCTTGTTAGCAACCCAGACTAGGTAGCTACTGGCTGTCAGAGGGACATTCTCATCTCTATTACAACTGGCAGGGCATGACACACCTCAGCCAGACAGCCTTACTACGATTTACACCTACTCGCATCCTGCCCACTGTATTGTAACAGTTTGGCCTGTTCCACCACCGGCGCCATCCATTTCTCAGTCAAAACATGTATCATCATGTCTAGTCAATACAGTTAATTGTGTCCATCATTTTGCATCCTTTATTTTGTGATCTCACCTTTATTTTTCACAGTTCTTGCCATAATGTCCATCTTTGCTTGTCAGCGCTAGCCCACACGTTTGTACTGTCACTAAGGTCCAGCAAGGCCATGGATAAATTCACTGAGTAAGGATATCATTTCAAATAAGTTGTATAACAGGTGCTCTGCTTTTATGATCAAATTACTTACAGGAAAATGTGTCCATCAACTCAGATTATACTTAGGTTGAGAAAGGAAATGGGTTATACAGTTGCAGTTTCATTTTACATCTACAAAAGTTTAAGTAGATATAAATTCAATATGTGCTGTTGTACATCACCTTTAAAAATTCCACAACATTTTTATGGATGTTGTCTCTTCTGGACAACATCCAACATCCTTACAATCTTATAGAGGAAGCTGAATTTATAAGGTGTGGCCTGGCTTTGTGAGGTCACAACATTCATGCTCACTGTAACCAGCTATAATATTCTAAGATGGTAAACATAGCTTTACAAGTTAATGGACAGGGAAACCATAAATTGCAGTAATATATAATTTTCAGCTGCTTGTGTGGTTTGCATTATGTGTTTGACTGTAAAGCTGAGTACAGTGGCACTGGTGCAAAATCATATTTTATTTCATAATTAATCTCATTAAAACTGTCCCATGAGTGAGTGAAATTATGAAGAAATTAATCTTAAGTGCATAGTGAACTACAGTCACAGTTACCTGCAGTTATTCAGAGCACCTGTACACCTGCTTATTCATGCAATTGTCTGAACAACCAATTATGTTACAGCAGTGCAGTGCATAAAACCCTGCAGATATAGGCCACAAGCTGCAGTTAATGTTCACATGAAATATCAATATGGGGGAAAATCTTGGTAATTTTGACCCTGGCCTGATTGTTGGTACTAAGCAAGCTAGTTTGAGCATATCTGAAACACTGGATCTCCTGGGATTTCCACGCACAACAGTATCTAGAGTTTTACTCAGAAAAACAAAAAAACATCCAGCGAGAGGCAGCTGTGTGGACAGAAACACCTTGTTGATGGGGGTCAGAGGAGAATGGCCAGAGTAGTTGGAGCTGACAGAAAGGTTACAATAACTCGGAAAACCACTCTTTCTAACCGTGGTGGGTAGAAAAGCATCTCAGAATGCACAACACATCCCAGCCAGGACAGTCAAGAACAAAACTCTGAGGCTGTAGAGGGTACAGGCTCACCAGCAGTGAACAGTGAAAGGCAGTTTCTGACCTTGTTTATATCTTTTTGGCCACACTTTCCCATTCTCTAATGACTACTTCCAGAATGATAATGCACCATGTCACACAGTAAAACTCCTCTTTTTGAGATGTGTTAGACTGGTGATGCACTCGTGTGAACATAGACCAGAACCTCAAAGGAAATGCTCTGCCTTGTGTGGTATTTCTCATAAAGTGCATGGGTAGTGTTTATACCTCTGTAAACTTTAAGCAATGACATTATAGAAATTAAAGCCACAGGAGAGAGAAATTGAGGTAAATGCTCAATTCATCGCACAGTGTCTATAAAAACCTGTCAGTTTCATTTCAACATTACTTTTTTCAGTCATATCCATAATTCAATAAACCTTGCTGTCAGGATCACAGAGGGCTTCGATTCAACCTTGATAAATGCCCCTTCTATAAATACCTATGAATATGCAATTACACCATAGTCATGTCTTATCGCATACATGACAGCTTATATACGAAATGGATAAAAAGCTGGTGTTCCTGTGCATAAAGCTCCCAGCTTATGACACCTAATTAGCAGCATCTGCTCTTGTTCACAGCAGTAAGCATCTATGACAAACTCCCCAAGTCACCAGAGTCTGCTGGGACTTAGTTCTAATGGCTCTTGACCATTTCTCATCCTGTGACTAGTTTCACTGCAGTCCTTAGTGGGTTGATTCCCTATGTGCACACTCCCGGGTCACGTCATGACCCTGTCAAGCCCAACCAGCTGGAGGATTACACAAAGGGGAACTAGTGGTTTGGCGTCAGTGGAATTAGATGGCCCCCGAGAGACAGCGTATTCAAGTGTGTGGCATTTATACACTACAGCACATAAACTTTAGCAGCTGTGATTTAAATTTACATAATTCAACGTCTAAATGCTTTTGAAATTCATTTAAAAATAATTAACTTAAATCAAAACTTTTGACTGATCTGTCACTAATGGAAATCAAAGATCTTCCTGAAAGTTTGGTCCCAATGAAATTGACAAAGTTCCAACAAAGGTGATGGCACTCCCTATCATTTGGTTCTACGTGTGATTCTTCCACATGATATTGCTGAAAAATTAAAAAATGCTTCTCAAGGTGCAAAAAAGTATCAATGAAGAAGAAAAAAAGAAAGTAAAAAAGAAAACTAAAGGCTATATAGATTAGAACAGAATAGCTATATTTGTCCCCAAGGGGAAATTTGTGTGTTTGACAGTAGTGTCAAGTTAAAATAAATAAATAGCTTTATATGTATATACACAATGCAACACAAAATGCAGTTCTTCCAACAACTGTCTTAAGTTTTCCTAAGCAAGGCTCCTGTTTTCTCTCAAACAGCACAAACTCTACCCCTAAGGCAAAAGTCCATGAGTCCTATGCTTGTAAACATTAAGAACAAGAGTCTATGAAGAGATAAAAATTATCTTCAGATCCTGTTTGAAATGTGTCATGGTTTTCACATACAATGTTGTGAAGTTTAAAACTACTCTTTGACATGGAGAGAGCACTGTTTTGTGACAGGCAGCAAATGTTACCTTAGGTTTTGTGCGAGACCACGTAGTGGACTACAACGCTTGTCTCGCAAAATTTACATGACCATCAAACTCTGACAGCTAACGTTAGGTTAACAGCTAGTTATGCAACCTAGGAAAATATCTCACCTGGTAAGTTTTATCACCTACTCCTCATTCTCTCTTCAGCTGGGAAAAGAGGGGGAAAGAAAATCAGTGAAAAGTTTTCGAAGAGAAATTATGACATGACATCACCTACATGACTGTAGTCTAACCAGTTACGTACTTTCAAAAGCATATAAATCAAAAATTACATGACAAATATAGACTTGACTCACATAATAGCTATCATTTAAATCAAGATATAACATATGTGCAATTAAGGGTAGAAGTCAAAGTCGATCATTAAATAATTTTTTTTCTCTCCATTCATTGTAATTCTTTTTTTTTTTTTTTTTTTTTGATATAAAGTCCCAGAGGTTCAACCTGAAGTGGCACTAGGATCCCTATAAGGATGTTAGCTGCCATTAAACGTCAAAGACAAAGAAGAGGAAGTTGTAAAAGATAAACCCCTCCCACTGGGCGTAATATTCACGTAGAAAATGGTTTTGGTTAATTTTCCCATCAAATATTAAATTCATCAACACACACATTCAGTTGCATTTTGAATAACATTTTGGAAAACCGTCTCTCATTAATACAATTGTATAAGGGGGTAAAAAAAAAATACATAACATAAGAT
Organism: Polydactylus sextarius; assembly: GCA_016801845.1. Classification (NCBI taxonomy): domain Eukaryota; kingdom Metazoa; phylum Chordata; class Actinopteri; family Polynemidae; genus Polydactylus; species Polydactylus sextarius. Next base: position 18,234,674 of record CM028908.1, read on the forward strand.
AAAAAAAATACCACAAACAAACTTCACGTGACTTCCCTTAGCCCGCGCGATTCTGGTATATAAACCCGAAAATGTTTGCAATTCGGTTTGGACAGACTGCGCTGTGACGGCAGGTGATGACGTGGTGCGTCATGAGGGGTAAGTGAACCTTAAATGTATGTAAATGTTTGCGTAAATGACGTGGCGCTAACTTGTGTGCACCCTTACTTATGCAACGGTAACAGAGAGGGAATGGGATTAACTAATGAGTTTAATGAAAATTGCGATATATATATTGTGCGCGCGCGCGTCAGCGGCCCGTGCGCCGTGCGTTACGCACTTCCCTGAGATTTAACTTAATTCTGTTGAAGTTGCTGGTTTTCTGTCGTGAAGTCATTGTCTTGTTCCTTTTTCCTAATTTGGGTGTTTCAGGATGAACCCTTGACCAACTTTTCTTCTGTTTTTAACTGTGATTTTTGTTATTGGTATTAGAGTAATGAAAATATACAGTGCTTTTTCCTGCAGTGCCCAAATAATACATCAGTGGGTGTAGTAATAGTCTTTTCCAAAACTGTCTCTGCATTTGCAGTGAACAACAACTGACTCCTGTAGAAAAGCTTAAAGTTAACCCATTATAAGCAAAGAAGAGGTAAAGAAATTGCTAAAAATCATATAATAATCATATAAAAATCAAAAGGTTTACATGATTTTCTTCAGTGTGGTGACCTAAGCTTTTTTTTTTTTTTTTTACAGTTTTTACAGTATTGCAACTCAGCATCACCGCATACTGCACTATGGCCTGAAATATGACAATAAAGTGGGTTTAACATCTCAGCATGTATTGATTTAATATGTGTTTGTCAATACCTTTAAGGCAGGGAGGTTGAAGCTGAAATCGAACATCATATGCTTCTCAAAGACAGAATTTAATGCAAAGCTGCAGGATTACATCATATTATACAGGTGTTCCTGTTATTATGTCTACCTTCTGCAAGGGTAAACACAATAACGGACAGCATGTCCCCTTCCGTCACCTCCCCTTCAAATATAAGACAAATCAATGTGGATTCACTTAAGAAAATGCATTGAACTGTTTGCTAGCCTCCACACTGCCTTTCATTTAGCACCACCCTGTTTGAACTGTGTCGTATTATGATGACAGCATATCAATAGACAAGGGCCAACCCTCCTTTTACAAAAAATAATCTCCTCTCTTGTGATTGTCCTTTGATTTGTGACCTTTTGAGCTACAGGAGGGGCTCTGTGTGTGCTGTAAGTGGACTACTCCACCTATCCTCCATTTTGGTGACTCGTTGATTAATGTGCTGCCCTAATCTTTTCCTCTTTTCCATATTTGAATGTTTGAAAGATTGCGCTTTTAGCTTCTTTAAAAGTTCATGTTACGTCTGGAATATAGTTTGATCTTTTCCTTGTCTCCATAGGAGAATATTCTGACCATCACTTGTTGCTTTGTGAAAGCAAATAGTCCAATTATTCAGTGATAACAATAATATAACCTCTAAGGCACTGATTAAATTCCAGTCACTACCCTGTCAGTGACTTTGTCACAAGGCTATCTATCCAAAGACTTCTTTAATCTGATCGCTTCATGTGGATCACAAGTGGATTTTCGTTCCTCTCTGAGCTCCCTCTGTTCATGTTTTATTAATGTCATATGCTGTCGAGTTGGGCTCTCCTAACTGACTTACCAAGTCATCCCTTTCCTTGTCACAAATCAAATTAGCCCAGGCTGTGATTAATCATCAGGCGGAGCACCCAGTGAAAAGGGGCTGACACCTTATTAATTTCCTTAATTACATCTTGTATTAGGTTTCAGAATCGTCCTGTCTAATTATGCCGCCTTTGACTCTCAACTCTTTCAACCTGGCTACACAAATTATTTGTGCAACCAGGGGTATTTAAATGGATTTCATTTAATATACTGTAGGCGAGTATGATTAATATAATAAAGATGATGGGGGTGAGGGTGAGGGGTGGTCAGGTTGAAGGTTTTCAAACGTCTTCGGTTTCACTTCTTTTACTTCATAGACAGAAAGTTAAGGATGTGCTTGAAAGTTAGGTTACACTTCATGTTACACACCATGACGGAAACAGGCATTTGTGGAGTTGTGAGTAGATATTACAAGAAATTATTGATCACTGTTACCTTGATTTTCCACATGAAAGTGGAAGATTATGGAAAATAATACCAGAATATTTTAGTGCGTCTTTGATTTTTCAGATGGAGTTGAATAAAAAAGCTGCCTTTATTAAATGTTAAGGGAAAAAAGACGCAAAAATCATTCATTTTATGCTTACACTTTACATTACATGTTACTGTCTTCACACTTATTAAATCTCATGTTCTCTAATGTAAAACAGAATCTTTAAAGAATTTAATTTCATTTTCTCTCATATAAAACCAGGCAATATCAGTATATTGCTATTTAGCATGCACTAAGACAAATCAGCATTGCACACAGCACCATGCTTCTGGGTAGCAAAAAATTATGAATCAGCCAAATGATCAACACATTTCATATGAGCATGTGGATAGGCTTGCAGAGCTTTGCTGCCACTGTCATTATTTGTGTTTAGAAGGCAATTCTGGAGGTGCTGAAATGAAAAAGAGAGATTATGTGGCTGAGTGCACACACACTGCCTATGAATCATAGGAGAAGGACTGTACTGTTTAATCGATGATGCAGTCCAGACATTCATTTACTAAGTTGTTCATATGGGGAACGAGTTTAAATAGTTTTGCCCTGAGCACTTCAGGAAAATGCATTGCCAGTGTTATACGAAATGAGAGCAGTGGCTTGGGACATCCCTCTATCACCCTGCAGTGTACTGGGGATCACCATGTCTCTCCAGGTGAACTTTTCACATTAAAGCTTTGCTATACTGAAAATTGCTTGATGTGAAACACAGAGAACTGCTTTCATATGTGCCCTGTGGATTCACTGTAGCGCAACTGTCCATGATGCAGGTGCTTTTTGCTATTATTATGATACCTATTGTAATGGACAATCATCAGCAGTTACTTTGATGGAGCAAGTTACAATAATAAGTGACCACTGATACTGAGTTATTTATTTAACGTTTTTCAACACGTGAAAATATTTTGCATATTTCTGAAAACATTCCTCCATAATCTTTACATAGACACAGTGTCATCACTAACACATAAATACAGTCATAGATGTCTGAGACTTTGGTGACAAAAATAATTTCGCAGCTTTTGCAAAACATCATTTTGAGTACCTTCTTCTGATGTGCAATTTTTCCTTGATATAGTGTTTTTAAATGAATATTAACATAAACTGGTGGAAATTTAACTCAGTAGATAACATATTGCCAACACAAAGTAACACAATACCGGTTAAGCATCACTTATAGAACAGTGACTGCCTTTGTGGATATAATATGCTGTGGGAAAATAACCCACCTCTGTTTTTCAGTGCCTCTGTTTAATATGTCACTTTGCATTATGACAGCTTTGTGTCATCCACAGTTATTATGTATATGTACACCTATATGTCTTCTATTTGCAGTCTGTCAGCAAGAGTTGGATATAGTGAAAAGTTAACTCTGTGACAGCTAACACAAAAGCTATGACAGAAAAAAATATTCATGCTACATAAATAACTTTGTCGCCAAAGTCACATCTTGAATGGCTTAAACAACTGTGGTAGGTTTTAGAAAACTGTTACAGACAGGTCTGGTATAAAGTAGCCATATAGACTATGCTGGTTTTGCAAGCAAAAGTAGTACTAGTTTAGTTTCAAAACTGAACTCTGTATGAGGTAATAAAGAGAGGATCTTGTTTACTCTATGTATCCAGATGGCGGACAACTATTTCTCCCTGGGGACAAAGATTGAACAGCACACTGTTTGTAGAGCATCCTGGATGTTAAACATATATTCTCATCTATCCACATGTTTCCAGGACACATATTTGTTCAGGTGTGTTGCCATTTTAAATTCATGTCAGCCAGATTCCCTACAGTCATCATGTAATATGCCAAAACGATAACCATAAAGGCTTGTCGTACACCCTGCTACAGCGTGATTTAATGGCATGGACTAGTTGCAGTCCTTAGAAAACTGTTGCAACACATAGCAGCTGTTTTCACACAGCACCCTGTGTTACAGCAAGTCCCTTTGCATGGTCTGTCTGTCTAGTTGCACTCATCAATGTGGCCTGACAAATAAAATGCATCGTGCTGATGGCTCAGGCAGTAGTATCTCACTTCCAATATGGATCAGTGGCCATCGCCTTGAGACAGAGACACCATTCTATTTGGGATGATAGCTTGGGGAAAAACAAGGTGGGGAAGGTAATACAAAATAGAAATACCCTGGATAGTCATACCCTGGCACTGTCGTGGGAATAACATCTAAATTGATTTCTGCACCATGCTCATGTTAGCATTCCAGTCTGGCAGGAAGGTTTGCTACAATGGCTACTAAAATAAGGAAGTTGTTCTGCCCTTTTGCATTGTTGTGTTCCTGTATTCTTGTTGCTAAGTTATGGTGATTTGCTAAACAGGGCCCCAAATGCATACTACACAAACTTTTGAGTTATGTGCATTTGGGAGCAGAATAGTACATTATGGTTATTTGGGCTAAATTCTAGTTTGATAACTTCAACAAGACTCGCAAAATGACTGCAGGTCATGCACAGTTGGCTCTGTAGCGTATGCAAAGAACGCCGGCTTGTGTTCTTGGCACCGTACAGTGTAAGCATGGCACTTAAATTTCACCTGCCTAAGTGAAATGATAGAGTGGAATCTAAATGAGGTATCCTTAGCCCTCCGGGGTGGCTCTGTCTCCTCTAGGTCCAAAAACTGTGTCCTTCACAATCCCTGCTTGCCCTTGTGCCTCTCATTTACATACCGGAGAATGAGGCAGCTCATTGGATGAGGGTGGAATTGGGAAAAAAATGTTTCCCTCTTGCACCTATTTGATGATCAGATTTACTATGAACCCATATGAAGGGCCCTGCTGGGAGCTCTACTGCATCAGTGTCTTTATACACAGATGAAATAAATAGGAAGCATAGGCAGGAGATTAAATATTACATCGTAGGTAGTTTAGTTGGGTTTTTATAAATCAAACCATTTTTGCAGGACAAATTGAAACACTACGTAGAAACTAATTATCCCATCATTATTAATCATCAGTATTGATAATTCACTTGTATTTTATTATGTTATAGTGTAGTAGTATCTGATTTCTGTTCCATACATTTATATTGTAGCATTGTTTTTTCTGTTATTTTGGTGCTTTTGAAATCATATAAAATGCAAAGGTTTTCCTTATTTGATGTGATTGTGGTTTTATGCTTGGAAATTTGTGAGGGACAGAGATTCAGTTTCAAAGCTAACAGAATAAAAGGACTTTCAGTGAGGAGTCCTTGAAGCATGATATAATGCAGAGCAGAACCTGGTACCCGGTAATGAATGAACAGAGGCACTCATCTTTGCAATTTTTGTATGGAAAGGGTGAGTGTTTGAATTCAATAAACTGTCCCTTGAATAATGTGTTTGATGAAGAATTTTTTAATTATGGCTGAACCCAAAGTTTGTTTGCCATTTACTGTGCAAAGATGAACTAACACAGGAAACACAGAGATTTTTAAATATTGCTCTTTATTCCACATTATTTTGAATTTTTAGAATTATACAGTGACTCAGTGCTTAGCACTGTCACCTTATGAAAGCAGGACCCAGGGTTCAAACTCAACCCACTGAGCTTGGGATATTAGAGTGTGCGTGTCTGCGTGGGTTTTTCCCCAAGAGCTGCAGTTTCCTCCCACAGTAAAAAAAAAAAAAAAAAACCCTGCAGGATAGGTGAACTGATTGATTTCTTGAACAGAATATGTGGTATATCTATGAACATTCACAGGTAGCAAAATCATATTTAATGTAGAAGTATGATATCAAAGAGAATCATTGTACTGTTTCATTCGAAATGACATTAACCATTGTAGGTGTTTAATCACTTGTGACTGGTGGTGATTGCCAGTGGAAGCACTTGTGACAGGAGTGTTGAAGCCGAGCTGTAAATGTCATGCATAGGACATTATCACATATGAGTGATCAGAATCTCAAGAAATAAATTGTGAATTGCTGGAGAAGAGCTGTAAAACCTAATATAATTGAAGATGATTTAAGATTGCGAATCAAGTTGAAAGTGTCATTCAAATGTACTGTCTGTTAAAAATGTACCTACATTTAACAAAATAACTTAATTAAGAAACAGGCAGCTTAACAGAGACTGAAATAAGAATTGAAATAAGAACCTAGAAACAGGCAAAACTTTTCGGTCAATGTGCAGGCAACAGAAATGCTCTTGTTATCCTTTCCATCGGCCAAACTTTAGATAAGTTCACTGCAGCATGCTGAGTGTGTGGGCAGGTTTGGACTGACAGCACAGTGCTTTGTCTCTGGCAGGCAGCCTGAAAGCTGTGAACTCTCTATACAAACTTGGACAGACAACAAGAAATTTCACATGACCTCCACTAAAGAATCCAATCTATAATCTGTTCCTAGTTGTTATATCCTATATATAAATAATTACACTATATGATGTAATGCAACATAATACTCATTTTTTTCAATCAATTTTCATGTTTTTTTGAATACTGAATTGAGTTGCACTGGCGTCTATTTTCTGATTAGATGTGTAAAAATATGAACTTGTGCTTGTCGGTTTTCACATGTGAAAGAAATTTTTACAGGTATGTACTTATTAAGCCTGTAAGGTGGGTTGTGTGTCCTCCTCCGCTTGTGACGGTCCCAGTTGGACAAGTTGCAGATTGTCCATGTTGTCATTGGTGACCAGAGAAGCTCCTGCATCCTTTCTGTCTGCCACCACAACAGGGTCACGAAAGCAAGTAACTGAGAGCGAGTATTTCTGTATTATTATACAAAATATTTTGTACAGTTTTAGGTCTCAAGCTGTGAAAACAGTATACACTGTGTGACATGCTTGCGTATTCCCCTCAGGCATTGAACAACATATTAGCTCCTTTCTCCACTCGATGCCTCTCTTTTCCAAATCCAGCTCACGGTCATTCATTCTCAAGTGGCAAACAACTGGGAGTCAGTGTGTTGATGTCAACCAGGCAGTGTGAAAAATACCCCCCATTTAATGGGAATATGTGAAGTCTGAATTCTCAGAGGGAGGTTGGCCTGTGACGCCATTGATTCCCCTGGTGGAACAGGACCTGTCTTGCCCAACACTCAAGCGCTCATGTACTGTGTATCATGATGGATCTCATTGTTTGACCCTTGGCGAGTTGCTGTGCTTCGGGTTGAAACGGGAGGGGAAATAAGGTGAGGAAAATAGTAATGCAGCAGAAAAATAAATTATCATTATGGCTGCTGCTGACAATCACAGACTAGCAAGTCATTTGGCTGACAAGTGTATTGGTGGTTGGCGGGCATGGTGCAGTGTCATGGGACTAGGACAGTGATGTATTGTGTACCCATCAGAGTGTTCATTTGTTACAAACAGTGGCTTTGCAGCATGCCACTAGCGTGTTTCACTTTTCACCGCATTGTTTACTGTTTTGACCTTGATTACTTTCACAAAATTGAGAAACACCTGCATAAATATTATATAAGATGTGGGCTGTTTGAAGTTTGTGATGTATGGCATCACGTAAAAGATCACATATGGCTCATTAACTCGTTAGTTACGATTGTGTTGATAGTGTGTGTAATGACGAGCAATTTTCCCATTTCTTATGTTCAGTGATTAAAAGAATTAATTAGGAATCCACACCAATAAAAGATTGTCAACAAAAGAGCGCTATCATTTCCTTTCTCTGCAAATGGGCCTCTGGTATTAATGCCAAGCTTTAGTGTCATTAATGATTTTGAGATGCTTTTAGTTGTCCAGCTCCAGTGGATGTTCATTCTAAAGGCGACATTCACTGTGACTCATGCCCATAATGACTATAATTATATGCCGCAAACACCCCCACAGGTAAGGATTGTGCCCTTTCCACAAATTATAGGTTGCTGTGCAAAATGATTAAAGAATATAAAAGTGATAAAGTACAAAGACAAGAAGGGCTGTTGAAGAGAAGAAGAGACTCCTACTAAAAGCTCCTAAAAGCAAAACCAAATATTTGACTTCTATGCAAAAGAAGTTTGTTTTTTACTTGAGATACCCTTGGAAGTTTCTAATTCACGTTATAAGCAAGAGTGCTCAATATCTTGTTGGCTGTATGAAAAAGGTTGTCATTGCTGTCAGGTGCTGATTAGCCATCCAGCGTGATGTGGACATGGCTGTCTCTGCGTCGCGGTGGGAGATCGGCAGGACTTGATGGATGTCTCTCTTTTGAGATTGCACATCACTGTGGGGAGAGCAGGGTACCTGGCCCTATGTTATCTATTCAAGCTGTGTTCCTTTCTGCTTTGCCTAAAATGGAACAGGACCTCCCCCCACAGCATGACTTCATCTGTGGATAGAGCTAAAGAGTGCATAAAAGAGCTTTTTCAAGACATTCTCTGATCCCCAAACACCTTTTAAGCAAAAATCCACTTAGAACTTGCATAAGCAGGGAGGGTGAAATCCCTTGATTTTCAACACAGGCGTTGAATTTGGGGATAATCTTCACAATATGTTACTGCTGTTGATGCCTGTCTCACAGACTGTGTGTTACCTTCTCTAAAAATATAGAGAAGCAAGGTATAATGAACAAATGCGCATATACACTTGCAGGTGTTCATTTCCACCAACAGAAATGCACCTAGAGGCAATCTCGTACATGCACATAAACTCATTCCCTTACTCGTTTTCTTTTACACAAGCTTGGTAAGACAGCAGGACAGTGAATCCTATTAGATATGAGAAAACAAAGAGGGGAACTTGCTCATTGAAGAGGAAGAAAATACGCTCTGGCTGCCTCTCCCTTTGCATATTCCTTCATGATTCTGGCAAGTCCACTGGGAGATTGATGTGTCTGTCTTTTTCATACCTTCTGTGACTGCTCAGAGAGGCACCAGCCTCCATGAAACTAGCCAAATTCCTACATGATGAATGTACACTTGCTCGTCCACTGGGAGAAGCAAATCTCATATCAGCCGAGAGAGGAGGCTTATATTGAAAATCATCTGGAATTTCGCTTGGCACGATATTGGAAATCTTTATTCTAATTGCATGAATGAATTGAATGTGCTGTACTGATAAATCCACTCTGCTACCAAGGGAATTGTATAAATGAAGCATCACAGATTTGTTTGTGTGCTTACTGCATGTGTGTGTTTGACTGCCCGTAAGTCATTTTCATACTCGCCTTGTGCTGTTGTTGATTGCTTGTTTATCCAAGCAAAAACTCTGCTCACAATGTTAACACATCATATAAATGAAAGTCTTGACAAGATCTTCCACCTGCATATTACAACATATCAAACAGTCATAAGAGGAACATTTTTCAAAATATTGGTTACCGTAGGAACAAATGGGAGACAGCATTTCACTATAGAAAACCATTTTTATTTCTCATAAGGCTGTCCTGTAATGTACTTATATCTACTGCAGGATAACTGTACATTTCTCCGTTGTGACTAATACTTTCTCATTGTCATGTTGAATAAATCATCTCGCTCTGGTGTGTGAGCGGGATATCTACATGACAAACACAATAAAGCAGACGTCTATGACCACTCTCCACAGTAGAAACAGACACAAACTCTCCGATTATGGTCCCAGGTTTCCTCAATACTTGTCTAGGTCCCTACTGTGTCTGAGTGAAAAGCTCAGGGGTGGTTGTTAGTACTGCTTTTCATTCGTGAGGCAGTTCTATACAGTGTTTTTCTCATCTTTACAGAGACTACAAGCATTTTCTGGCTTAACCAACAGCATTGTTGAATGACGAAAGTGACCAGTACTTATTTATATGATTCCATTGTGGCTTTTTCCAATGCAAGCAAAACTGCAAAGCAGTCCTATACACACTGTATTGGGACAACAGTGCCTGGATTATATTCAGGATCTGATCAATACACAGAGCTCCTATTGGAGTCTTAAATATATTGTTCAGCCTCTTAGATCTGTTATCTTATCTGTATTGTATTTATATATGTAAATATACACAAATGATCTTACATACAAAGAAAAGAAGTGCTCATGAATTTACACTGGGCATGCCCATGAATAAAAGTCAAAGTTAAATGTCCACCAAGTATTGCCTCATGTTGAGGCCATGTGTGCAGATCCTAAAGCCTCCAAAAGATTCTTCGTTAACTCATCACAGTCTGCTAGTGGCTGAATTTGCTAGAAAGCCAGTGTTTTTCAGCTGAATCCCCTCTGTGTGTCCACAGCAAAGCCATTGCGATAAAATAGTTTGTCCGATGCAAATGTCTTCCACACAGAAATAAATGGATATTAAGGTAACTTCTCCCCCAAAGTTCTGCCAATTTCCATGTTCAGGTCCATGTAAGCTCCTCCCTTTTAATGTCAGGCAGGCAGTGTGAATGTCTTCATATGATGTTTTAACAACCTCTAAATAACCCCCACTAAGCTCTTTCAGTTTCAGAGTGGGGAAAACAGAGGGAGAGAGTAGGTCAGAAACTGGCCACAGCTGTGTGGAAGAGGAGAGTCACCAACATGGGGCTCATTGATCAAACAGAGGATTAGTCTGGTTTCAAATCCTTGGCATCACGCGAGCAAAGCTGTTTTATCTGGGTGGATATCCTTTCTGTGGTCCCAGGTAATCCAGTCAGTAGCTGTGGATGTAATAGTTTTAGTCCGTTTGGTAGGAAAAGAAAGGGTAGGTGAGGGGGGAAGAGCCTGGCACGCAGCCCTGCAACGGGAGCTCTCTGTTAGGTCCTGGGATGAATCTGCAACACAGAGGAGGTAGAGGAGAGGAGAGAAAACACACATACACTTAGATAGAACAAAGGAATACAAGTGTGCGAAGATTAGACCCAGAAGAATTGCTCCGTTCGCATGTTTCAAAAACAAGGGGATTCTTTTGAACTGTGGAAGCTTTGTACATCCTCGTCTCACCCACTGCTTCCTGCTTCTACTAAAAACAGAACTTACACAAGAGGAAACAACACTGAAAATGTAGGCGTATTTGGTATTTATAGGTATTCTCGGATATATTAGGAAAATATGTGTTTCCATGCTGTGTATCTGCTTCACATAAAGACACTTTTGACTTCATCAGATCATCATAGTCACGTCCCTTCCTCCTCCAGATCGTAGGCTAACCTCTTTTGCAATTTTATATATCAAACCAGCCAATCAAAGCCAAGGATTTTCCTCCAACTTGATAAAATGACTTTGGCTTTGTTAAATGGGATTGGGGCCCCCGCTGTGAAGTCTGAGCTGTGTCTCCGTGACTCTGGTTCAGGGATTCTTATTCAGACTTAGTTGCAGACATGCACAGATTTCAATGGTGCATTGTGTAACCTTGAGACTGCTATTGAATGTCCTGCTTTTCAGCACCCCACTCAACCTGAGGCTCAATAAAAACTGTGTGCAGGATGTCTACAACAGTTTGTCCTGTTATGACTGTCTACACAAAAAAAAAGTGTGTAAATGTTCGTCAGAATGTTTCTTTAATTTCTTTTTTTTATCACATTTTCCAGTTATTTTGCCGCTTCAAGATTTTATAGTGGAGACACCTGAAGTCACATGCACAGTGTGGGGCCAATTAGAAATCCCATAATCCTGTTCAACTAAGAAATACAGCCCTGACATTTCCAGCAGACTTGGCAGGTGGTGGCCAGGTGTGTGGATTTGATTGTGGAGGGTGTTGCCTGGGACCCTACGAACTGTAGAGCAGAGACTCTCAGAACTCCAATATATCAGACATGCAAGCAAGAGAACCAAATTATTTTCTTTCTTTTTTTTTTTTTTTTTTTTTAATTATGGGTTGTGTTGTGTGCACCTGTATTCACCTACTGTGCTGTGTGTTATATCTTGAATTAACTTCAGAGAACAATCATCAGAGGAGCAGGAGAGTCTCAGACATTATAATTTGTGTTTAATTTTACATCTTGAATAGAAATAGAAAACATAATGTGATGTAGTTACATTGTAGATAATTGTTGATTCCACTAGACATCTTATTTTAAGCAAGCTGTTTTGTTGATTTTTGTGATGTATTCAGGCTCGACATATGCAGAATTATGAGGACGTTTCTTCAAATTTACTTTTGTAATTTGCATTTCAAGAATAAAATGTAAATTTTGAGAATGAAGTTGAAAGGTTCAAAAAGTCAAATTGTTGATAGTAAAAATTAAAGTCACAATTCAGTGACAGAACAAAGGACAAATTAAAGCCAGAAGAACATTTTATTTTATTTTATTTGTGTTCAGAATAAATTCAGCAGTCTGATATTTTGGATTACTGTTTGTACTGTAAACACCCCAAAAAAACAAAAAAACAAAAAAATACAAAAAACAAAAAAAAAAAAACATGGTGACTAAAACCATTATTACAACTGTTGATGGCAGCATTGTATGGCTTCACTTTATTGCACCACTCTGCTCTGTATGCTATAGCATATACATAACTCAGATGCTGTGTCTACCTGAGCGCCACAGCTTCATGTTCAGTTTTCAATCTATTTCCAGGTTAATAAAACTAATTGTGAAGCACAATGTTGTAGACACAACCACAGGCACTAAAACCAGTAATTAGTTATTCTCAGAAGTTCAACTTTAACCTTAAAATGTCAAATTCTCAAAGTGCAAAAAAAAAAAAAAAAAATTGTACTCCTATTAATTGTTCTCTATACTCCTACATCCGAGAATCATAAACTACTATTTGAAAAATGATATTGATTTGCTCTGTTATCTTGTTTTTAAAATTATTTTTTCATTTGAAGTATTTAAGTGCCATTTACAGCTCTGACTCTTTCACCTCAGGACTATTTTGTTAGAAAGTTTCTGACTAGAAACAACCCCACTGACTGAAAAGTAGAATATTAAATGCACAATATGTAATTTCCTACTAACAGTGTTTTCAGCACCACTACCGCAATAGCAGTTATCCACTACCAGTTAGAAATCTCTGTGTCAACAGTTTTTTTTTTTTTTTTACTAGGAGCCAGTTATCTGCAGGGGTTTCCTCGTCAACAGATCAGGTGATTAAAACTGATAAAACACTGAAGTAAACTAATAAAGTAGTTTCTGTTCATCCCAGGGGGACTGTGAGCTGAGCTGTTGCTAATGTTTTCTCAGCTTGTTCTCTTTAATTTAAGATCCATATATCTGATGAGTAAAATTCCTCATCCAGTGAAAACATTTGACCAGTTCTGGCAGACGGCCACAACGCTGATGCATTTGCAAATAATGTCGCTGACAGGCGACCAAATGAAATGGACCGTTAGCTTTATTAAATTTATGGATTACTTTAGTTTGGAATATTACTTAGTTTTTAAAAAATCATTATATATGTAATGATGTGACTGTACAACAGAACAAAACTAGGCTTATTTTAAGGCATTTTATTATGTAGAAAAAATATACATATTATACCCTAAAAGGTGGATAATCTGTTTTACAGCATAGTGGAAAAGAAACAATTTCATAACACAAACTGTACTGATGTAATCTCTTTTGCTAACTATATCATACCTATTTTGGTAGTTGCACCGCAGCCATCATGCACCATTCTCTAAATAGCTTCAAAACATCAGAATTATTGTGCCGATTTCTCTTTTCGGTCTTGTCACTGCATCTTTCTCTGTACAGATTTGCCCTTTTCTCTCATGATCCTTAAACAAAGTAATCCTCTGGGCTCATCTGTCCAGTATTTGCATCTGTATCATCTTCTGTGTGATGACAGCAGATCAGAATGCTGGAGCAGAGAATGACCTCTGCTAGAACAAGAGCAGTAACAGGTTACATGTTACAGCTCACTCTCGGTCTCAGACACAATTCACCGGAGGTTTGTTAGCAGGAAAAAGAGGGGTTGTATGCAAATTCTGTCATTTCAGCCCATATGCATGTGAGTGTGTGTGTGCCTAAAAGTGTCCTCTGGTCTTTTTTTGTCCTCTGTCTTGTCAGATGAACAGTGCAGCAGGTAGCAGCGGATTGCTAAAGGATTTCCTACCTATCCCATTTTCACTGGCAAAGAAGCCCTTTGCATTCTAATTTGCCGGTCACATCAAATTGCAATTTACTCAGACTTCAGTTGGTATAAGGAGCCAAGGACAATTGCCTTAGCAAAAGAATTTAGAGCAAACACAGCCTACCCTCTACCCCCCTTTTCTTGTTTAGAGCTGAACAAATCAATCATGCCTGCTGAGAAACCTCTTCAAACACTAAAGAGCACCCTCTAAAAACAGAAGACTCAAGACGACAAAATACATCAAGATCCATTTAATGTGACATTGACAATGGAAAGAGCAAAGAAACGAATATAAATTAATCAGAAGCACTCGGAATGAACTCCTCCCTTCTAAACCTGTATAAAAATGTCATGAGGATGACAACCTGGGCAGACTTTGCAGCCATCTGTCAGCTTACACAATCTTACTTGTAAAAAAAGAAAAGCCATTTAATATTCATCCCTTAAGACATACTGTTTATCGTAAGTGTATGATTTTATGTTTGTCCTCATGATGACATTATACAGGAGTGAAGGAGGAGGAGAAGTGTTCTCGAGCACAGAGGTGAAACAGATGATTTTCTCTGTGAAGTTGAACTGGATGTGGCATGGCCCTTTGGAGTTCATTTTGATCAACTGCAGAGCGCTCTCTCCCGATTTGACAAATTAGATGGTGATGTTTCTGCTGGCAGGTCACTTTTGCTCTGAAACTGTCTCACAGATGGGCTACATCTTGTCACAGTGTGTTATTTAGCTTGACAAAGCTCCCTCCTTTTAATAAGGGACATGTGGCTTTCTGAGCAGCAAGCAGATCATATTGGACTAGTGTGAAAGATGGTGGTGTGAAAGAATTGATTCACTGGAGTGCAATGCTTAGCAGCTGCCAACTTACACAGTTAAAACAACTACTGTTCATGATTGAGTGGTCGTGATGTGGTGTGAAATTACTAAAAAAAAACTTTAAAATGAACTGAAGGCCCGATGAGTGTTGCATTATGTATGTATGTATGAGATATGTGCCTCGATACTGTTAACATATTCACATTCACTTTAACAAACTAATAGTGAGGTTTATCAAATGAACATGATTCTTTTCACTATCATTAAGAGCAGGAGGAGAGAAACGAGTAGCAGAAAAGATGCTTTCATTACAGACTCTCATTCTGCCCGTCTCTCTTAAGGTGTATAATTGTTTGGAGGGAGCAGAAATGGATTGATCTATTTAGCCAGTGGAGCGGGTAATGTAGATCTATGGTGGGCGAGTGTTTTGGAAGTTGCTCCCCAGCCTCGCTCTCACTGTGACTTCCACAAACAAAAGGGCCTGCCTTGTCTGCTTCTACAGAACAGGCAATGAAGGGCTCCCTCTCTGAAAGACATAAAGAAAGAAAAGAAGAAACATGGGTGTCAGGCACTGGCTTTGCTTGGCTTCTTACGTTTCATGCCAATTTTAATGAAAGATGGTGATGAAGTCTGCGTGTGAGTGAACTATATATATATATATATATATATATATATATATATATATATATATATATATATATATATATACACATACATACATACACACACACACACACACACACACACACACACACATATATATATATATATATATATATATATATAGTTTTATATATACAGCTATCTATGGGGTGAACAAGTGTGTTTGCCTCATTGCACTTCACTGACACTTTTCAGAGCAAATATGAAAACCTGCTGGAAATAAAATGGCTGAAAAAAAAAAAATAAAACAAACAAAATAAAACAAAGAAAACAGTGCTGTGTTGTGTGCTTGCTGACTTGTGACGAAACAAATACAAATGAGGCAATTTGGGCCTGAGAGGCAGGTGAATGAGGAATGCTGATTAAAAAAAAAAAGGGGGAGAGCAGAGTGCAGGATAAAAAGCCTTTCATGTAGCCTGTGGGCTATGCTGTTTGCTGATAGCTGCTTCAACGAGACCCTCAGAGGGGTATCAGGATATCAAGTGTACTCTGATAAGAAGCCACGTTAAAAAAAAAAAAAAAAAAGAGGCCTGCCTGCGGGTCTTGCAAACACGTGTGAGAGCACAAACACATAGGTATCAAACACATCAAACATTCGTGCATACACAACCAGGGGCGAACACAGAGAAGAGCAAGTAGCATGTCACAGATTAGTGCCTAATGGGATTGGCAGACCTGTGTAAGGCACTGTAATCAAACCCAAACACTGGTCGAGAGGTAAAAACAGGACATGGAACAAAGGAGGCAATGAAAGGGAGATGGACTGCTCCTGCCATTACACACTGATCACAGGCAACAGGGCTTTGCTGAGAGCTGGACCTGGCTCTGTGTGTGTGTGTGTGTGTGTGTGTGTGTGTGTGTGTGTGTGTGTGTGTGTGTGTGTGTGTGTGTGTGTGTGTGTGTGTGTGTGTGTGTGTGTGTGTCTACAGTATTCCATGAGTGCTCCTCTGCTACAGCAGACGCACATTTTACCATCTAACCTTATATTTTAGTGATAGATTTGTCACCGTTTATATGAGGAACAGAGCAACTTACTTTTTATTTATGTGTGCGCTGCCTGCGCTGGGTGATAAATATTTACAGTGGGTGGTTGGTGCACTCAGTATTTGTGTCACGCCTGCCTAATCATGCACAGCATGTAAACACACACTTGATTATTTTGCGCTGAGTATTTGGGTTAATGAGAAGTCACTGAACATGAATTGGTCCCACTCCTGCTGCCCAACACTCAAGTGTACATACAGTGATGTGTGTGTGTGTGTGTGTGAGAGAGATGGGAGAACAGTAACAAAGAACAGCTTGAGAAAAAGACTAACCTTTACAGAAGCAAGAATGCAGCTCAATTTCTGTTGACGCATCCTCTGCATTTTGCTTCCGGAAGCTAAAAAGGGGAGTATGGCTGGGTGTTCTGCAAAGAGAGGGTCAAGAAAAAAGGACACGTGTGTATTGGGTAGAAAAGCAGCTTCAGGCCTGACCTTTGGCCCTCTTCTCTTAAGATTTTAATTAAATTCAATCAAAGCCATTTTAATCATAGATATACATTAAAGGGTTTTCTCTATTTGCGTACAAAAAATTTACAAAATCAGAAGAAAATTGTCTCAAGTTATAAAAACTACTATATAAAAAAAACTATCATAATTTCTTTTTTTTTTCTTATTTTAAATTGTGCAAAGGGCTGAATTGAGAATTAGAGATGCATTCTTTAAAGTGAACCAAGTGCTGCACCTTACCTTGACAGGCTGGCAAACCCCATTCGATCAACTTCTTTCTGAAAATTTTAAGCCTGTGGTGGCTGTGAGTGGGCCCACCGAAAAGCTTTATGTTTATCTGCTGGAATATAAATCTGCAAAACAACCTTGGGAAGCCCCGTGTGGTCTAACCTTCACTGGCTGTTCCCTGTTTCCCTGCCATCACATTAGTCTCTGCTTCTATTCAAAGTCATTGTCACCAAGCACCAAGAGAACATAAGGAAGGGTTGGTGGGGCGGAGTGGGGTGGGGGTAGCGGTGGTGGTTGAGGTGGTTTGCTGATCGCAAGCAGGTTGTGGGGGCGAGTCAATTAAATGAATAC
Organism: Polydactylus sextarius; assembly: GCA_016801845.1. Lineage (NCBI taxonomy): Eukaryota > Metazoa > Chordata > Actinopteri > Polynemidae > Polydactylus > Polydactylus sextarius. The sequence continues at coordinate 18,252,310 of CM028908.1, forward strand.
AAATCAGGTGATCAACCTGTCACAGAGTGCTGGACTGCTGGCTTGAGGACTCAACTCCCTTCATTATTTTTGCATGCTGCATTTGGATTCAGTTTACAGAGCCGAACGAGCAGAAGCAGAGTGGCAGTTACCTTTATCTCTGAGAGGAGTGTGGCCTGAGGCAGAGCCCACCTGTTTGTTTACTGCCAGCTTTATGTTTGTCCTTTATGACTACGGGCCCGTCAGATAGGTTGCTCACATCGAACACAATACACCTTGTTATAAAGATAGATATTCTCAACACAGTGTGACTCCGGCATGTCCTCTTTGCCCACAGGTTTGACACTGTATGCGTGTTTGATTGTTCAATGACAGAAGATTAATTAAAAATGAAGCAGGTGGCAGAGAAGCTTTGTTGAAGCATTTAATCAGAGTATTCACACTTTTAATAATTTATTTGGACTTTCTCATTTCAAGTCTAGAAAGAAAGGTTGAATGTGAAGTGAAATTAGTCTGTGTACGAATATTGTGTGTCTGCATGTGTTGATATGTGAACAGAACAGACAGGGGTTGCACATGTAATTGTGTGTTGTGAGTGTTGATGTGTGCGTGCAGATTGATGTGTGTATGTTTAGGTGTGTGTGTGAGTGTGCGCGCGTGAGAGGTCTCACCCTCGTGGTCTTGATTTTATTCCCAGAGGAGCACATCCATCCAGAGTTGTCAGGCAGAGTCTTACACTCTTCTCCCTCCAGACAAGGTTCCATCTCACACCACCATTTCCCAATTACAATAGACGCTGGGGAAGATGAACCAAAAAAGAAAGAAAAAAAAAAGAGGTTAACTTAGTTTATACGAACACACGCACATATAATAATATGAAAATAAAACCTTAAATGAGCATTAAAAAGTAAATATAAAGCAAGAAAACATAAAAAAATGCATAAACTTCCCATGTAAACATATTTGTGTATACTTTCTACAGACACACTTAATGCCTGCACTTCCACATTTTATATTATGAGCGACTCCTCCACAGCCCTTCTATCTAAATGAATGTTTTCCTCCTCTTTGGCCTCAGAGCAATTGTATCATTCCTGCATGAGTACTTTTGCTGTTGACAATAATGTCTTATACCAACAGAAATAAATCATTATTTTGTTTTGATATAGCTACATTGCATGTAGGGGAGCAATCTCATTTTTAATCAAAACTAATTGCCTCTCATTAACATCGACTTCCTCCAGCTATCTGACAAAAACAAATATGTTCTCATCTTCTCATCATGATCTCACTCTCCCTCTCTTGTACATTCTCTCCCTTTGTGTCTCTAGGTGTGTGTGTGTGTGTGTGTGTGTGTGTGTGTGTGTGTGTGTGTGTGTGTGTGTGTGTGTGTGTGTGTGTGTGTGTGTGTGTGTGTGTGTGTGTGTGTGTGTGTGTGTGTGTGTGTGTGTGTGTGTGTGTGTGTGTGTGTGTGTGTGTGTGTGTGTGTGTGTGTGTGTGTGTGTGTGTGTGTGTGTGTGTGTTCGCGGTCGCGTTTGTGTCTGGTATGTGTTTGAGAGGAAACAATACCTGTCATGACCTGAGTATAAGGTAAATGAAAAACACACACAGTGTACATGTATGTTCTTGTGTTTAAACTTTAAATAGCTCATATGTTCAGAGGAAAAGTGTTCTCCTGTTCTCACACATCCATAGTGTTTGAGATGAATGACTTTAAATAGTATTTATAACTAGTGGGGCAAAAAACACTGTTGCAAAAATGCATTTTACAACCTCTCTGAATCAAATCACAGCACAAAAGCAATCTACTCTATTCGTTCTTCTTCAAACTCAAGTTGTGATTTATTTATTAACCACGATGTTTAAAAAACTTTTTTTTATTTTTTCATTCCCCGTATAAGCTTTCTGACAGTAAATGTGAAAAGTTCAAAGCAATTTTTCAGTCAATACCTCATCTTCTCCCTCAACAGTTTTTTTCAGTGAGGAATATACTTTCTTAAAATTTGCTGTTTAAATCTCCACAAGGAATCTTTCATCTTATCACGTTGAGGGGATGTGAAGGTCAAATGATTGGACGTGCAAAAAGTTCAACCAGTGTCACTTCATTTTCCAAACTTATTTTTTTATTTTTGGGTATATATATATATATATATATATATATATATATATATTTTCCCTCCAGCCTGTGTTGCCAAGGTTACAGGCCAACAACCAATCACTTGTGAGTATGAACAACATGCCGTCTCCAGCTGATGGAGGAAGATTGTTAAAGTGCAGTCCCTCACAGCACACAGCGTGCTGCAGTTCTGCGTGAACGGACTGGCGCCCACATACATGCACAAGCACACATAAAATATATTCCCAAAAAAAAAAAAGGCTGGACAGAGTCACACCCTGCCACTGTTCAGTGTACTCTCAGCATGTCTAGACTTCCATCTTTGCCTTTTCGCTCTATGGGTCCTGAAGATACTGAACACCAGAGTGAGAGCATCCTCTATCCAGCTGTGAACCCGCCCTTCGGCTTCACCCCATGGTTGTTTACCTTATCCACTAATTACCACATGTTGGTCCATCATCCACTCTGTTCATGCTCTGCTATCTTGCTTTTTCTCACTCTGTTTTCATCCATGGGCAAAATATGCATTTCACATCATTAATCATGTTTATATTTGCCTGCATTTTAACTGCAGCACCATAGCTACGCAAGAAGTTCTCGTTAAGTGGTAAATTATGACAAGGCTTGAGGAGATGTGTTTAATCAGTCCTATCGAGTGATGATGCGCCACGATGCCACCACTCTGTTTAGCCTCCTCCTGTCATTGCACAGAGCGAGAGCTGCGAGGAAGCTGTTTTTCATCATGCCACCAAGCGGAGACGATTTAAATTCAACAATGTAAATGCTGAAAGCTCTTGAAATTGAAAATGTTAAAGTAATACCTGCAAAACAACACCCAATTTGTTCAAATGGAGGCATGGAGAAAGCAGGAAAGAGACGGAAACGGCAGCACAGTGAAGCAGGATATTAAAACACTTCCTCACACAAGCTGCTGGAACATGAGAGCTGCTTCGCATCAAAGCTGAATGATACTTTCTGTACTTCACACAAGTGCATTCACCTCGACCTGTGTGCCCTCAAATATGTGCACATGAAGTGCTGATAATATATATGTGAAAAGTCTAGAAACAAGCTGCATATTAGCCCTGGGAGATTTTAGTAGTATTATTTATTTATTTTAACATCCATTATTTAGCTTGACCAATATTAAATTCTTGTATCATTTTATGAAATTAAGTAAGAACCAGAATACCAAGTGGTTGTTCAATAATCTACTCATGTATGTTTTGACAAGTAAGGCTTCTTTTGTTTTTCTACATCGTCTTTTTTTTTTTTTGTCAATAAATTGTCTACGTGTTTCTGTTCATAATCTAATTTTTTAGTTCCTTTTCTCGCCTTCATGTTTGTTTGCTTTATTGTAAGGTCTACACTAAAAGTTTCCCTGAGATTCCTTCAAAGGGTTTTACTTTTATTTCTACTTTGCATTTATGTCTATATTATTATTATTATTCTAACTGACATTACTTTTTGCACATTTGCATTGGTACATTTCTCTATTCACCTACCGTGTATTTATGATTGTTAATGTTTCATAGCAGTTTTTACATTTTTCTTAATTACTCCTTTTTTTTCCTGTGAGATGAGTAATTGTGAAACAATTTTCCTGTTATTGGAAGTTTTAGATCACACTTCTTCAGAAGGGAAATTAAAGCAATTGAGTAAGAACATTAAGATTCAGAACTAAATCATAAATCATAAACCCTCTCTAACCACTCAGTATGGGGTTTCCTTATTTTCATTTAATATAGCTTCTAGTGTGTAAAGTAATATTTCTCAGAAATCCAGTTGTTTTCAGGTTTGTCTTTGAAGAAGATCATTTTCTATCTAACCATGTATATAAATTTTATACATGTATGGATGCATAAGCCTGTTCTGTTATATCACATCAGTAAAGTTGCCTGATTCCAAGATTTCATGAGTCATGAAGTTGTGCTTAAGTAGCCTTCAGGACTATTGGACTTGAAAATCAAATATTTATCCACAGACAGCGCTACCTCCTCATCATCTGTTTAATATGCAAATGAGATCAAAGTGGGATTAACAGCAGTGTGTTAGTCAGAAAATGTGTCAGTGTTCAGATATTGTAAAACAGAGCAGGCTTGCAGTTCTGTGTTCATATCATAAAAGAAATATATTGTCAGTAAATTATTCCACAACGCAGATGTAGATAACCCACCATTTAATAAATGTGATTCTGTGCAACTAATTAATATCTTGATAGCTTCCCATTCTATGCGAAAAAAGGAGAGTACAGTTTAATGAGCAGTGACCATGAAATGCATCATAGGCCAGATTCACACCGAAACCTGTGCGGATGTGGGATGGACGCGGTTTGTGTCCGTTTTCGTTTGGAACGCATGTTAACAGACCAGACCATTCACACTGCACACATGCCTTGTGTGTGTTCCGCATATGTAAAAAGACGGGGCTACATTGGCCGTGTCCATTTAAAGACAGCTAATACACCGCTCGTGCACCGCCCGCGCCATGCCTGGTGTGAATTACACACACGCTCACGCGCCGCTCACGCGCTGCGCGGTGTGAATCGGGCCTTATAAATATTCATGTTCAACTTTGATCTTTGCCTTAAAAATCCACCTCAGTCAATGTGGAAGACAGCAGGCTTATGTTGGCACAACTTGACAACACATTGTTAATGACATGTCTGTTCTGATGCCACAAGGATAAAAAGCAGACACATACCAGCCTTGTGTGAACACACATATTTCATGTCTGTGGCTGTACCCGGACCAGGACATCTGGCTCTGACCTTGACCACTGGAGAAGAGCCATTTCTGGGCTAGGATCCATGCATCACTCTCTGGTGACCACTGACCTCCAACAGTCGTTTTACTTTAACTACTCCCTGTGCAATCGTCAGCATAGAGGGTATAACCTTTGTTCCAACATCAGCAAACTTTACTCCTCCTCTGTGTCTGCTCAGGAGTGACAGAGAAAGAGGGATTACAGCCGTCTACTGTCCTAAATCCTGCTTTTAGTCGATTATTCATTTTCAGATCCATCAGTTTAAGCTGAAACGCTTCAGTTTGATTTAAAGCACCGACATCAATTAACATCACCCTCACATGTTACCAAAAAGTGGTTGTTGTGCACTGTCAAAGATGAGAGATGGGCTTAATCAACATACAAGGACTGAGTGTTTGATTCAAGATGCTAGCCATGTAGCAGGCTGGAGTCTTTAGCTTTGATGGACAAACAAGCGAGAGTGGGACTTGAATTGATTGAAAAACATGAAGTGATGGACCCTTTACAAGTGCATCTGTCAGATCACCGGTGAGCAGACTCTGTGATGGATTGAACTCACTGACATGTCCCTGCCAGGTAGCAGAATGTTTGAACACCTTGACGGATGAGGAAGAGAATTGATTTCTGTCTGTGTCAAAATGTGAAAAGTCTACGTGTCTTTGGGCTAAATGAATACTTAATGTTTTTTTTTTTTTTTTGTTTTTGCTTTGTTTTGTTTTGTTTTGTTTTTTTTTTTCAACTTGGACCAGACCCATCACACTCAGTGGACTTAATCATTGCAAAACAATGGCTTTCCAACCATGTCAGTTGTACTGTTTGCTTTTTTCCAGTGAGTCACTTAGATGAGTCACCTTCAGTCAAAATCTGGAGCAGAAAACAATTAGGCTTTAAATTCTCTTGCCAGTTGTTTGGTTAAATTTACAGTTTGGGGTGAAGGATCGATGCTTCCCACAAGATAACATCTAGTGCCTCTTTTTTTACTTTCCCTGACTCATTCAGGTCATCTGGGTGTTTTTTCTCTTCCCAGTTACCTGAGCAGCTTACGTCAATTCTCTGAAAGTGCTATGAATACCGTGTAATTAACCAAATGAACACTCAATCAATCTTTCATTCATGTAATCATGCAAGTAAGCAAACAGTCCATTAATCGAACAATCTGTCTCTCACGTCACCAGAAGAATCACAGTGAATTATTTTATTACAAAAACATATTTCCATCTCAATGAGACAGAGGTATCAGGATGAGAATTGTGCAGTGGCAGTAAATTATTGGAAGGGTCAAGTGAGCATGAAGCAAATGAAGCAAGTGTATAATTACAGCAGCACTGAGACTTGGACCCCTGAACCCGAGGTCAACTTCACATAGTCATTATTCTACATTAAGCTTTGCCCCTCACAGAAAAGCAGGAGCTCAGGTTTGATTAGCTATTCAGAGATTCTTGTTTGGATTTCTAATCACATAGTTAAAATGAGTTCCTGAATTTGTAATAGACATCCCACACTCCAGGAAGAATTCCTGGCTTTTCATTTCACTATTCTCTGTGTGTGTGTGTTTTTTTTTTTTTTTTTTTGAATAATTCTTACAAATACCCACAGTGAGTTTTTCTAATTTGACCTCTGATGAAAGTGAAAACTGGAATCACATTAAAAACAAGCAGTTTATCTAAAAGTTTAAAATGATTCAAGTTTTTAGCATCGATGAGTGAGTGTATGTGAATGTGTGTGCGTGCGTGTGTGTGTGAGAGAGAGAGAGTGGGTGTACATGTGGGGGACCTATCTATTAATGGATGAACAATGACTCCTTTTGTTGTGTGGTTATTTCCTTTACTTGTGTGGGCACAAAAACAACTCAACGGAGCTCACAAAATAGATGTTATGTTTCTTTACTCCCCATCATTATATTTATATCTCTGTATCTATATCTATATATATATATATACACACAACAACAACAGTAGTAAGGTAGTAAGGAAAAACTTTCAACTCCATCTGAAGGTCAGGTCTTCTCCTGGCAGGTTAAAGGTTGACGGTCTAATCACACCAGCAATGCTGTGAGAGCTCAGTGGGATGTGACAAAGATACAGGAGAAAACCTGCTTCACAATCATTATCTTCAACTTCTCAAAAAGACAAACACATCCTTTTCACACTCTGGAGGATTTCTTTGTTTGTTAGTCTCTCCTTACGTCTGTCTGTGTGTTTGTCAGTAAGAGAAAAGAGTTATTGCTTTCTATTGTAAAGTATAATCTGCTCTGTCCATCCCCGCAGGCAGTATCTGCTGCAGGTTCACATCTTGCCAAGCACCATACAGTAACAGCGGGGTGTGGGAGCAGTGGAATGGTATGACAGCCAACCTGTGGGGGGGTGGGTAGTGGTGGGGATTTTAGGGTAGGAGACTGACGTGTTTTCTTGGCCTTTCTTGGGTGTCACCAGTTTGGACATCAATCAAGTGCAGTGATTAATAAGCTGCTGCAGATCAGATGTTTCAGATGTTTGTTTGTACAAAACACACACACATGCACACAGTACACGATAAACCAATAAACTACATTACTGCTGATAACAATGACTGCACTCCTCTGATTTCATTCACAATGTGCATTTGTTTGATCTGTAATAATGTGGGAGAATGGACTCTTCAGTCCCTCCCCCCATGATCATATATGTCTTGGTGTCATCCCCTGGATGTATCTGAAATGTACCATGACAACCTGTCATGCTAAGCCATGTGCGCCTGCAGCCACACAGAAGGGTTCATTCCCCATCAGTGATCAGCAGTGAGCAGGCATCTGCGTGCATCTTTTGTTGAAAGCTACAGCAGTTATATGACAACACAAAGTGGTAGCATGTGTGCATATAAGGACATCTACATGCGTGTGTTGTGTAAACGACTACATAAATATGTGTGTGAGCGTGTGTTTGTCCATGATGTGGCTGAGAGCTTACGCGTCTCATACACTGGGATAAATTCATCGTTCAGTCGTGCAATGACGAGTGCCTAATCTGAGTGCATGTGATTGGCCCGGTGAGGCTGGAGAGATATGAGCGTTTGACTTGTTAAAAGGAATGTTCTTCACTGAGAGCCTTGTTGGCCCTGACATAACTGGGACATAGTTCTCCTTGTCAAAGCTAATAATCAATTCCCACTATGCGATAATCTGACAACAGACCCCCACTGAGTGTAACGCCTCCCAACTTCAGCTGTCGTCACATCCCCATATATTAATAACCAAACCAAAACTGTTACCAATAGCAACTGTGGCCCACATTCACAAGGTGGTGAAGACTTGACAATGATGTTAACCTTCACTGTGTGCTTTCATGTTGGAGTTTGATGCTAATGACAGATAATACAGTGTTATCAGGGAGACCGAGTGTTTCTGCAAATTTAGCCAAACATAAAGCAGGGTTCATCCTCCAGGCTCTGTATGCGTGTCCAAACCAAATGACCTCTGAAGATATACTTCTGATTTGTTACATCAGAACACTGGCTATTCTTCATTTTTTTCCCTTTTTGTGGGAACATAACCTGTGTATTGTACAGTGGCAGCAGGTGTCCCCCAGAGGGTGGCGAGATGAGCTGGGCTGCGGCATCGTTCCTTATCTGGATGGAACATTAATAACGCTGGGACCTGGGGAGAAAGCTCCATCTGGGCCAGGCCGGTGTGCTGCTGAGGGGCCAGACCACTGACTCCAAAAGTCTATAATCCCTCACATAGTATTGTGGAAGCCTACGGGGCCCAGTTGACAAACACACACTTTCAGATGTAGCATTCTTAGACAATCAAAATCCTTAAATAGAGTGCCCCCCTCCTGTGCCCATTTATTAACACACTTACAGAAAAAAGATCCTTTAATTAAATGATGCGTTTGCAACGCCTGACATTTCAGACTACAAATGAGCTGTTATAAATAATCATGTAATTATTTTGCTTGCCCCTCAACTCTTATCCCATGGTAGTAGTAGTAATAGTAGTCAGTGTTAAATAAATAGCAAACAGCCTAATTCACTTAGAAGCCAGAGAAAACTACACAAGAGAGGCTGTAAATAAAGCAAATAAAATTATTAAGTGTGCACGTTGCTTTAGCACTTTCAGTGTGATGCAGTGGTGCTCAGTAATGTAGTTTGCTGCTCAGTGACTTGTCACTTCTATTTTTTCACCCACTCCTTCTATAAGTGCTTGTTAATCAATACACTAACAGCAAGGATTGTCTCACTGCAGGAGTCCAAAGCTCAGACATGAAGTGTTAACAGCATCTTCCATTTCTACACATTCACACCTCATTCTGTTTAATTTTTTTTTATTTATTTTTATTTCTATATCTTCTCCGGTAAAGTAGGCATAAATTTAAAGTTTAGTTATTCAGTTTTTTATTTCTACAGTGAGGTAGAAGCTCTTTATCCTAGGTACAGAGAAGTAAATGTTAGTCATGAGCCAGAAAATGTCTCAATATGATGTTTAGGTTTTGAGTTTTTTTTAATGAATACTGTCTAGAACACATTTATTGAATAAATAAATAAATAAATAACAGTTTAAATGGATATAAAAGGAGTCCAAAATTCCTTGTCTGTAATGTGCTGCAGAGTAGTCAGTGTCTGGTTGTCTGCTTCTCTGTACAAGGACGAAACAGCCTGCTAAAAAAGCAACATTTCAAGGTTATAGCTTTGTAAATGTTTCATTCAGGGAATGTCTCCAACCACAGGGCAAACACAACATCAGTTTTTGAACAAAACCCAAGGACTAAAAATTCAGTTGTTCACTATAAAGTTTTGTAAGGGCTTTGGGTAATTTTTTCATCCACCCAGGAGACAGTTCCTTTGTGACATCCTTGGGTCATATCTAATTCATATTCTAGGATTTTCTTGAGTGTCAGGTGTGGCTAACCAACCCTGTGAAGCACACTGAGCAATTCTGTCTGGCCCTTCATGTAACATTCCTCATAATGAATATATTTTTGGTGTCATTTCTTTGCAAGAGGGCAGTCAGAGAGATGACTTTGATCTCTGCCAAAGGTGGAGGTGAAAAGATCGAGACTGATGAGCAATAAATGAGCTCCGTGGAGTGATGGGGGCGTCGCAGTTCTGTCTCAGTAGACTTGTGACTTCCTGTCAATTTTTTTTTCTGCCTCATGGAGCTACTGCTGCTGCCGCCTGATTGTTTTCCTCAGCCACGGTAATTCAGGTGCACTAGCCTGGAGCTTCCCTGACTTGTGTTTATTAGTTATTCATTTCCATCAGTCTGAGCTGCCTTGGGCATTGTGATCTGCAACGTGTTCCTTGCTCAGGTGTTCCAACAGGCTGACTGGATCCTCCTCTCACGAACATGAAGCCCAGCAGCACAGCATTACTGGGCTCTTAATAGTGTGTGGATGTATTTTTATTATTAGAAAACAAGAATGACATTATGATTATATGTAAATGACGGTGCTATTTATAAATACACACACACACACACACACACACACACACACACACACATATATATATATATATATATATGTATACCGTCATTTACAAATTGAGCATAGGTACAGTGTTACCAGTACTGTTAAACCAAAGGTCATGTTTGAGGTAGTTAATAAGAATAATGCCTGGATAGAAAAAGTAATAAAATAATAATCCAAACTCAGCACAGACCTTTACTCATATGGGAAACTGGATTAGTTTGCCTATAATGCAGTTACAAATAATATTGATTTTATTTAAATGATGAACAAATACACTTAGTTAAGAATAAAATTGTAGTTGACATTGTTGACATAAATACTACTATTCATTACCAGAATATGCAGTGTTTTTGTCTTTTAATCAAACTTACATCCTCTGAATGTAAGTTTGAGTGTCACTAGATGGAATTTATACATAGCTTCTTTTTTTACATAACTGAGATATTAGGCTTGTTAAAACTACTATGACTGTTAATAGACAGGCACTTTTTCTCTAACACGAGCCTTCAGTAAATAGTCGGCAGCAGCACAATTTTAAAAAACAAAAGAGTTCTCACCATCCACACAGGAGGGTTTGTTGCGTGTTGTTCCGGCCACTTTGCCCGGTAAACAGGAGCACTTGACTGTCTGAGAACGCTCCTCGATGCGGTTCTTGTTACAGCATCGGTGGGCAGCAATCACCTCACATGTACCTCCCTCTGCATGAAGACAGAAAGACAGACGGGCACAGAGGTACAGAGTCAGCACATGTGGGAGATGAATGAGAGACATACTGAAAATTAACTGAAACAACAACAGACAGGTACTATTTTATAACTGACTTTAAATTGACAGTTTTTAAGAGAAAATAACTTGAGGAAATCTCACATTATGTCATGCAAGATGCTGCAGAGCAATTAATGGGCACATGAGTATGTGTAACAAATTGGCCCTCCAGGCATCTCAATTGTGTCATCTAATTGCCTCTTACTCAATGCTAGCTGTCCTTATTCCATACCAATCAGCCCATGATGGAGAACACATTATATGCTCGGTATGCATTAATGCACACCCTTGATATTGTCTATATATTGTCAATATGATTAGACAGGATGATTCTTTTGTCTTAGCTACTCCAGTCAGGGCCTCATTAGCCTTAAATGGTTGACACATTCTTAGGCTATACTGCACTAAAGCATTAACTCCTAACCATAGGTGACATGATTCATAGCGAATTCTGTGCAATAGGTCCCCATCTGACAAAAGAGGATGTCAAAAAATTCTGTGAAAAGAGAAGGCGATATGTGCCCATGGCGGGACTGGGTCAAAATAACAATAGGGAGGATTGCCCAGGGGAGGGACGGGGGTTGATGTAGCTGAGGGACATCCTGAGCGAGAGAGAGAGAGAGAGAGAGAGAGTGAGCTAGAGGACAAGGTGTGTCTGGCTGCCAGGGACTGGCCATGCCAGTGAGTAATGAGGGAGCCACTGGAAGTGCCCCCTTCACACAATTATAAAGCGTGGGGCTAATGCAGCCAGCGGAGCTGCAGGAGAGAGGCCCTCCATCACCACTCTCCCCTTTCCTTACGCCCCAGGAAAAACTCTTTATCTTCCCTTGACAGCCACCGCAACAGACACCAGCATCCAACAATTAAACTGGAGCTCATCCCAGGACAGGGGAGAGGAGAGGAGGCGGGTTGAACATATCTTCTCCAATCTACAGAAAAAGCAGAGTGCAAAAAGAAGGGGAGACAACCAAATGCCACATTCGATTTTGCCTTATTTCACTTGGTTGTACAGAGTTTTAAAGAGGACATCCTACTGCAGAGGAAAGATGCATTTGCTTTCTCTGGCATGACAACAACCGGTGTGTGTGTTTCTCTGGCTGGGTTGGTTGTGCAAATGTTTAAAATGGCTCAGGTCATGAATTACGGAACTGAGCTCCCAGCAGCCTGGACAAGTTTGGCAACAGTTTTCTTCTCCCATTCCCATCAATGTCTGCTATGGCCAGACCAAAGGCTGCAGAATCCTGGATTAAAAGGCAAACATTTGCACGGCCATGCTGTCGTGCAGTATTAATGTCACTCTCTCTGTGCTTGTTGTTAGATATTTCTAGGAGGAGGCAGAACGCAGACTATAAAAGTGAGGAGAAAAAAAAAATCCCTTGAGTGTGCTAAAATCCCAAACCCCAAAATGTGTTGGCGTGTTGAATATTTTACCTATAGCTTCCTGACCTGCAGACTTGCTTTCAAGTCACAGCAGATCTCTGAATAAGTGAGGACTTAATGTTGCGTCACAGAATACTGGATTGGATAGAATCTTTTCGTCTGGCTTCAATCACTGATTTATAAGTTTGCACTACAGAGGTGTAACCAGAAAACATCTGACAAGAGACAACAAAACATGGCATTTATCATATTCATATCACTTGTTTGAATGTTATTTGTCCTGATCTGTGGCTGTTGTAATAATATCTGGTAACACATTTTTGCATATGATCAATAAATCACAATTCATACTTAGCTTGGCAGGAAGCCCAGTACAGAGAAAATGCTATAAGTGCTGCTGGAAGTTTGAAGTGTGGTATGATCTTTCAGTGAAATATTGTCACGTCTGGTTTACTTTTAGACTTATAACTGAATGCATCTAATTTGGAAAAGACATTTTTTTATGATTATAACATTCAATATGATCATTATTGTAATTATTACAGTTAGACCTTGGGGTTATCCCAACACACATAGCACATGGCAGCCATGGGGTGAGGCCCTGCCATCAACCCGGTGGCAGGTGGACATTTGACATGATCACTATGAACCATCTGTTATGTGGAGGAGAGAGCAGTGTAAATGGCTTCACGATGACTCTGCTGGGCCAGTCGCAAGAGCCACTTAGACAACTAATGGCCACTTGGACTTGACATAATCCCATTCAGGTAGCTGGGTGCTCAGGGTGAAGTAAATGACAATCCATTATCTGTTTGTGTGAGTCTGTGTGTGTGTGTTGTGTATTTATGCATATGATATTCTATGGTATTTCATAATGGATATTTTCTGCTCAAGTGCACAGTGGTAACTGCGTGTGCATTCTCAAGCAATATATAATCAGGACGAGTTGAAACATGGCTTCAGGTTGTGATGGATGGAGTACTTGGAGCCTCTCAGGCAGCTAAAAGGGTTAAACCAACCTGCTAAGATGGAGTGGCTGCTAGTGCTCTCTAGCCTTTGGTGAGAGGAGGTGAAGGGCATCGATGGGACCACTGACTGGTCATTTTTCTCTTGGTGGCCCGCAGTGACAGCAGTCATTAAATGACTGGATGAGGTGATTATGTTTAAGGAAATCAATGCTTCACTGTTTTTAGCTTAGCCTAACGGCCAATTAGGATCTGTTAATGAGGGAAAGGTTGTAAAATGTGGAGAAAGATGGGGAGAAAGAACTGAACAGCCACGTTTCATGTCAGTGTATTTGCTGCATACATTTTTACATTTACATAGATGAAACATATTGGTCTGAGTTTTAGATAGTATTTACATTTACATTTATGACGTATGAAAACCTCAAATAGGACCTCATATTATTTTTACTGAAAAGCTTCACCATAGGCTAAATTATTTGTCAAAATTACTGCTGGGAAACTCAAAAAGACTCTGAAAAGTGGCAGCTGCCAGAAAAAAAAAATTTTGACCTCTTCCGAGCGTCTCACAGGGTAGCGCGTAAGTATTTGACAGAAACTGCACAAATGTGGGGTGTTGGTTTGATGGTGTCTGATAGCTGGTAAACATTTGACTTTTGAATTCCATGTAGATAAATCATCCATCAAGTGCTACAACACACAACCCATGACCACGTTACTTCCGCTCAGAAATTCAAGGTCACTGTATCAGAAGCACAACAATTTATTCACCAAAGACCCAGTGCTTACAGACAGTTTCCTTTTCAACTTCTGAGTGGCAGAGAATGTACTCTACTGGCAGCTGATTGCCTTCTCATCTCACCGTATCTAGCAATTTTTTGACACAGAGATAAATGCAGGTGCTCATTGACAATGTCACCTCAGAATAAAAAGAAGAAAAAATATCACAAACTCTTTCCACTACACCCTGGCTCAGCTTCAGCGTAGGCAAGAGTAGCCAAGAGCAGCACTCACTAAAACACCATCAGCAAAGCATTTCTGTCACTGATTCTCTCTTAAACTCTCTTTAGCTCTCACTCTCTCGCTCACACTGCTGCTCTCACTGCTGCTCTCACTGCTACAGTTATTAAGTTATGACATATGGCCGAGGGAAGGGACGCAGCAGCCGGGAAAACTCAAGCCTTTCAAGGACTCGTCATAACAACTTAATCAGTGCATACCCAGGTGAAAATGAGCCATTTGTGCCTGCATGTTGGAGTACCGGCTTTGTTTTGCTAGTCAGGCAGCTGCTGTATCAACCACAATCTATCTCTCACTGCAATATCTCCATATCTGTGGAGTTGCTGCTGTTCCCTAGTGCTTCTGTGTACCTGACAGTTATCCACTGTCTAAGTGCTCCTAATTGTCAATTTACATCTCAGGTGGCAACAAGAATTATGGTTCCCATTGTCAGTAAAACATCATAGATGTGCAGAGCTGAGAAATATAAATTTGACACTTCTTATTCAAGACGCAGAGTGAGTAGAGGAGTAGAGCTGCATTTCAAATTATTGCTGAAAATGATGCACATTTGGAGGACAAATTGAAACTCACAGTTGCCCACTGTCTCTTTCAGAACAAAGTGAACAAAGTCACTTTGTGCTGTGCCAGAAAACTTGATTCAAACACTTACAAAGTTTTATTAAACAACCGATTGTTTATTGAGTTGGTTATTTTTTGTCAATGTTTCCTTCTGTGAAATCATGCATAATGAAAAATCACCCTGTTTTATGATGCACATTTTGAAACAAACCAAAATGGATCCGATTAAAAGGTTGTCAGACATTTCCAGAATTTAAAAAGCTGTATTCTGTTTGCCTCAATTAGTTTCATGTTTTTCAGATTTTAGGGAAGAAAAAAGGAGGATTTCTAGAGGCAAAGGCTTCAAAGTGGCTGCGGGCCAGCTGTCCCACTGCATATATGTTTAATGATGCTCATCAGATTTTTGCTTTTCATTACTTAAACATCAAGCTGGAACTTCATGAACACTCCCCCTGATTACTTAGGATAATGTTTAAACACGTTACAAAGGACCGCAGTGTGGATTGCAAATGGAGGCCTTAGAGGCAGTGCCAGGGAACAACTTTTCATGAGCTTCCCCTTGGCAGCTAATAGAGTTTATATATTTTATCAGAAATTACACAACCCTCATTTACTGCTCAAATTCCTCCACTTCTGTAATAGGACCGGTTAAAATGAATAGTGGATGAAGAAAGCTCCCTAGAAGAAGCAGAATAGGACCTCGGTGCTATATTTTCATGATCAAGTACACGTTTCACTTCTGTGGTGCAAGTGCTCTCTTGATAACACACCATGGAGCATGGAGGAGCAACAGGAATAGAAGATGTAGTGTATTTTTCTATATATGTATGCCACATTAGTTACGCCGGTAGGCATGTTGCTGGACATGGCAATGTGTATTTACACAAGAAAGTGGAAGATCATCAACTCTCTTAACCATTAGGACATTCTCTGTTGCAGCGAAGTCCACTAAGGCTTGAGCCCCAACCACTTGTTCTCTCACTATTGCCTATTAATAATAAAGGGCAGCCTCAAGGAAGAAAACTACTAGGGGAATTTGCTCATTTCATGGCAACACATCCAGAGAGGCAGGTGGAATGCCAGCTTCCAGCTTAGGGATATTTTGCGGTGTGGACTGTCTCCACAAATTGCAAACAAATTAATCTCAGGGATTGTAAACCATTATTTATCTAATCTAAAAACCTATTTGACCCACGTGTCACTGATTCATCAGGAACCGGGGTGGATTCACTATTTATCAAATGCCCATCAGCGCCCAGCTGCAGTGATCCGTATGGTTTCTCTGACCTCAGCCAGAGTGAAGGCTTCAGGCTGGGTTCTCAGTGACCCTTCTGTGGCCTGGATTTCACTTTCCTCCTGAGGCAGCATCACCCACAGAAATGGGAGTAGACAAACAAGTGGACATAGCAGCTTTAGTAGCGCCTGGAGCTACCACAAACCCAAAGGAGGGAGGGAAGAGAGGGGGAAAAAGAAGGGGGAGTGGGGAGAAAGACACTCTAGAGCTCAAGTTGACTGACAGGAACCACTGACCCAGCTATACTGGAGTCACACGAATCAATGTTGTTTTTTCCTCTCTGTTGGTATGGCTTACTTCTGAATCTAGCAATACTCTTAGAGAATACTGAAGACTATTCTACTATAGTGAGTCCAACTTACAAGGACCTGTTGTAAATGTATTTGAAAATAGAGGAGAAAGCTTTAAAAGAATTTAGTTTGTTTCTAACAGGCATTCTTCATGCATAAAGACATGGAAATGAGCCCCAGTTTACTGAGTAAGAAAAGTATATTGCAGCAATTGCACCGCTGGTGGTAATAGTCTTGACATTTTTAACAGGTAATTCCATTAGTACGAATAAGAGATGCAAGGTGCTGCTTGCCACGGCCCTGGTCGATTCTTAATCACCTGTATGGGTTTCCTCTCATGGGCCTGTATGACTCCAATGCTCACATCTTTATGGTTATTAAAGTTAACGATTGCTGCGTGCCTCATTTACCAAGGCTCTATCAATACCAGTTCAGTACCATGAAATTACCCCGGTCCAGAGGGAGCAGCGTGACAAACCGGATTAAGGAATGCTCTGTAATGCCCTGGCATATATAACTCTCCGTGTCATGGACTCAGCCCATTGCAAGACCCACTGCTAAGCTCAAGCCCGGTGAAGGGAGGGGCACTACAGGGGCTACTGACAACCATTACAGGCTTAAATGTCAATCCAAGCTTTTATTACCCACATTGTTGTTCAGTATAGTGATAAAAATGTAATAGCTGGCAGGTAAATAAAAAATAAAAAAATAAAAATAACAGCACTTTAGAGAAAACACATTAAAAGTTCTAAGACATTACCTTACAGATGAATGGGGAGAAGAGGGCTGATTATGGTAAATATATGCAGGATGTAACCTAGTTCTGTGGTCTTTCAGGTGTAAGCATAACTTTGTCGGATACTCTTTTATAAGCACGACAGTTATATTTTGTATGAAGATGGGCTTCGTTGCATTTTAAATGTGGTATCAAAATAAAAACCTGCAGTAAAGGAGAAAGATGACTTGTGTCCTTTCACTTATATCACGCGCGTCTTATTTCCATGACAGAGGGGTGAGCTCAGAAATAGTCCAGTGTCGAATGAGAGACATTAGAATGTAGAATTTACTGTGTGCTGTCACACTCCCACAAAGAGATGCATTAGATAAAGAAAATAAAAATTCTATTTATCACTTCTTGTTTCTCAGTTTATTGCTCCCAGCTCAGGTACACCTGTGTGTGTACTCTTGTGTCTTCAAAAAAACAGCACAACCACTGAATCCAAGCCTGCAGGTATTGTCGTACCTCTCTGTGTTTTACTGCACCCTGCAGTACGGTTGCTGGTGCCTGACCTCTATCCAGTGTCCATACGACACAGGTCACTGCTCGCTCTAAATGAGAATCGGATGGTGAAATGAGCAACTAAATTGTCCATTCAAAATCACAAAACTGCCTTTTTGAACGGCACCATAGAGCAGCCTTCAAAAAGTGACATTCCTTTGCAGAAAACAATTGGATGCTTTGAGCCCTGGAAAATGGCCTGAATATAACCCATGAGTCTCAGTTCACCTCCTTTGAAAAAAGAGAAAAGGAATGACAAAGTTCTGAAAATGGGTAAAAGTAAAGTTTAAAAAATGCCTTATAATATTTTTTACTGTGACACAGGTTGTAGCGTCTGTCTGGTCTGAGGCCTGTTCTGAATATTGTGTGACACAGAATGACACATCGAAGGAGGTGTGATGCATGGTGGCTGTCTAAACCTGCAATCACGCCATATTGTGGCTTCTGCGCGTGTGGTCTACAACAACATGTCGCTGTGGGTTCAGGCGAGGTCTGCCTGGATTACATACAATGCATTATCTAACATGCATAATGCATCAGCAGGCACTTAACATCAAATTATGGATGCATGCAAAAATTCCCAGAGTAGTATATGTAGGAAAAGGGCACTTTGCTGTGCAAATAATCTGCCCATTTTTTGTAAAGCTAAGTAATCAGACAGTGGCAAGATTTTTCATAACTGGGCCCCATATGAAATAAATGTTAATAAGCTCATATCCTTCTCACTGCCATGTTTGCATATTTTAATGCTGCTTTTGAGCATTAAGGCATTTGGTTAGAGTTTGCCGTTAGTTAATTTTCTCTGATTATTTATTTTATTTTATTTATATTATTTATTCATTCATTTATTATGCTATTGCAAACACTTGCAGACACAAATAGCACAAGCACATGTACTGTACAAACACATACCTCCAGGCTGTTAGTGGAAATGTGGCTATCAAACTGTGAAAAGTGACCCAGCTGGTCTTAAGCATGTACAGTATGCCATGTCTCCAGCAAAATATTCAATCAAGGTGTTATATTCACTGAATCTATTAACAAGAGCTTACAGCACACGTTTTATGAGTGCTTGCGTTCTTTATTTAGGTCCAGCACCATTGCCTGACATGTACATGACAAAGTGTTTTTCCATTAAGCATCTTATTAAAACGGATATTGACTTTTAAATGATGCATTCATGAGATGATAATTGTACGGCCAAGCATTGATCACATTTCCAAAGACTGACTTGTATGCGATGATCAATCTAAAAGCAAAAAGGGAGGAAAATCAATGTGCCGAACACTTAGCCCCTGTTTGACAATCCACAGTAACAATGTCAGATGCGGCATTTAGAGTCTGACCTTGTGCTTGGTGATGCCAAGGATATGATGCTCTTGCAGACTGTGAGTAAGACAGGAGTATGAACCCTCATGAAGTCATAAAGAGCAACAATCTGTCATGACTGAAAAAAATAATGTTTTTAAATTGTTCAAGTAACAGCTTTTTTTCACACCTGCTTTTTAGATAACAAGTTATGCATTCAAGATAACCTTGAATAATGTTTTTTTTTCTTCATTACACAAACCAATGAATCAACCAACGGGCAAGATAGCGACCATTTGTCATTAGGTTCCCATTATTTCATTAGAGGAGATTTTGTAAATAACTTTTCACAGCTGTTAGTTTGCAGTTGCGAAATACCTGTGTGGAGCAGATTATATTGTTGATATTACAAAACCAAGCCCTTCTCACCATCTTTGAGAATGGCTATCTAAAACAATTATCAACACTTTTCCTTTCTGATGTGGTTTCACGATCTGTCATACAATCCAGTAGTACTATATCTCCAGTAAATGAGGATTCAAAAAGAGAGTCCTTTCTATATATTCTGAAATTGCCCCAAGATAAATCTAATTGTAGCCACAGATAGCACGGACGAGACTTGATTCAATTCACAATTTTCAATTGTGAATTGTGTTTCTTTGTTGGAGAAGCTAATTAGCTGGATCATAAAGCAGCACTGGTACCTTCATAGACAGGTTCTAAGTCCTGTCAGAGAACAGAATGATGAGCAACACACAACACAATGTACAACAGATTAACTACAGGCCAAATAGACACTGGACAATGACAATCTATTTCTGTGTTACAGAGCACTAAAATAGGTTTTCAACCTATTTCTCTACCTTCGGGGAAGAATCTTAGCTTTGATAAATGACAATAAGTGAGACGAGAGATTTTGATGAAGGTAAGAATGAGAGGAGAAGGGGACCGTGGTTATTTGCAGACTCTAAAATCGTAACAATATAGAAGTGGAACACAATTTGGCATCAGATTACTCACAGTGATATCCATCAAAACACACAATTCAGTCACTCAATATCATTACTGTCGGCTTGATAAGCTTTTAAGCTGGAGATAACATCTTGATGTGGTTTCGGTCTAATCTGTTTCTATTGTTGAGGCCACAACAGAGAGAAATGAACCATCGACCACAGCAATGAGTGAGATGATTCATTATAAAAATGATGAGTTTATCATTGACAAGCCACCATCTCTTTTCACCAAACACAGAGACAACCACACACTTTATACACCATTGACATTCTCTCTGAATCAATACTTGTATATTCCGGAAGTGTTCATTAAGTGCGTTTTCATAGAAATCATGTGCTAATAAATACTGCAATCGAATGTTTATTAAGACTCCTGTGGTTTCCTATTAAACATTATTGTGAAGTCACTAAATTGACTTCCTGAATCAGTGAAAAGAAAAATCCCTAACTTTCACTATTACTTTCCTTGACTGAGAGTGATTACTTCATTTTCCATAGCAATCCTCTGCAGAGAGGAATCCATCATGAATTGAAATATGCTACATTCAGTCACAGAAACTATCCCCCATCTACGAGATTAAATATCAGCAGTAATGAATGACACAGGCTCTTGTATCCATTAATTACAAAGATTAGAATCATGACTGTTTTGAACTCGTGCCCATACTGCTTCTCAAGGTCACTCTCTAGTATAAGAGGTATTAATTGCTAAGAAAAACACAGAGAGAATTAATTAAATGATTTTAAAAAAGTTTTCCATTTGTTTTTCTGTTGTCCCATAGCTTGTTTGTGCAACATTATTGTGAAAGAATGACCAAATTATTGAATTTTTAGAGTTTCGTATAAATACTGACAGCCAATTTTCACACACAGTGCATGTACCTTTGGCATTACATTGTTTCATAAGTGTGACACCTTTAAGTAGAGATGAAATAAAACTTGAATCTCTTCGTCAGTCTTGCCTCTACATACCTGTAAATTTGATCTGTGCCACCGGGGTGGACTGTGAAATCATGTGGCTGCACATCAAAGTGTGACTGAATTCAGTGCGCATACTAATGCCAGAGCAGTGTGTACACTGAGCTCTGTGATGGGGAGAGAGAGAAAGAGGGGGAGGGAGGAGAGGGAGAAAGCAAGAAAGCAACCAGAGAAAATTCCTCTTCAAAGAAAAATAAACATATTCGCAAAAAACTGAATTATGCTGACATTTAAGGAATATTTTATCCAGGAGAAAAATAAGGTTAAAACTATTTTGCCCCAAATGCCCTCTTCCCACACAACACATCAGTTTCGATAGGGTTGTGGCTGGCATGGTACTAAAAGCAGCAGTCTCTGTGTGTATCTTCTTTATCCATCACATCCGCTGCATCATTTCCCTGGTCATTGCCTACGTACTGCTGGTTCTCCAAGT
Source organism: Polydactylus sextarius (assembly GCA_016801845.1). Taxonomy (NCBI): domain Eukaryota; kingdom Metazoa; phylum Chordata; class Actinopteri; family Polynemidae; genus Polydactylus; species Polydactylus sextarius. The sequence continues at coordinate 18,273,904 of CM028908.1, forward strand.
TGTGACTGTGGGATCAGATAAGTGATTGTCTTCTGGCAGACTGATGAGCTGACTTGACAGGCAATGAAGAAAGGAGTGTCTGCACAGCACTTCAGTAGATGCTCCCCGTGTTTCTCTCTGTTCTGTCTTGCCTTTCTATCCATTCGTCCACCCATCTGTCCATCCATCCGTCCAGTACTCTCCAAGGTAGGTCAAAAGAAAGATCCATCTTGGCAGCTCATTCCTCACTCTGATGAAGCTGCTTGTTAGACTCATCAGCTCCTTTCTGTGTCTCTCTCACACACACAAACGCATGCACACAAACTGCAACACAATATTTCACTCTAACACTTGTCTTAGAATGTCTCCATTTCACTTTTCTCACCGCCTGCCTTCACTTTTCATGTCTCAGGTCTCTCTCTCATTAAAGACATCTCCAACAGTGGAGTGCACAAGGGAGGCAGAGCATCTCACCAGACTATGAACTGAACTATGGTGTGTTTGAAGAGGCCAGGTTGCTCTGTGAATGGGCTTCCCATTACTGCAGGTCACTGACCAGAGGTCATTGAGGCTGAGCAGCCACACAGGTAGTAGCAGTACCGGTTGCAGTAAAAATACATTTTTGCCCAAAAATAAATGTGTTTCTTATGGGAATACACACTCTCAAAGATTAGACTTTTAAAATGACTCTTATGTGGCGTAATCATTGCAATTAAATCTTCCATACAAAGGAGGCGTTTAGTGCGGTGCAAGGAAATGTTCCTAAATGGCAACTAATGGAATTGTACTAGTGTTCTTTCTGCTTGACACTTGCAAAAGAAGTGTGTTTTTGATTAATTTCATCACGGAGCAATTTGTACATTAATTTTTACATTATTGCTCTGATCTGTCAACACCTATGCACTCTAAATGGAGGAAAATGCAATAACGATATTTGCCAGCTGTTTCTCGCACACAAATCGAATTAGAGTGCAGCTCTCAAGGACAGCAACAGATGGTTGATCACAATAAGAAGAAGCTAAATCCCCTGTAGTTACTGTACTATGACACTCCTACGTTTATCTCCACAGACTCTTCTGGAAAAGCCCCATTAATTACCCATTTTCACAACTAATAGAATTTTGTAACAGCAAACTGCAGCATTCTTTATTTATTTATTTATTTCTAAACAGACAGACTTGTTCAGCTGCACACAATATCAGCTTGTTTAAATTTGTATTTTTTTTTTAAGTCTCCTATCTTTCTTTCTCAGAGTTGCAGCGACTAAGGCAGATGCCAACTCTTTTCAAAAACAGAAATGTCTTCAGACCCGCCTGCTCTTTTTGAAATTTAATTAATCACCTTCAAATTTGGCATGCAGCCTTCTGAGAATAGTGCACCTTCTTTTTGTTGACGTCATAAGAGGAGTTTATCACGCCCCCTCTCTGGCGTACACACTTTGGTTTGCATCAGCTGGAGGGCTCTGATAAGGCAGAGAAACAGGGTGAGACATGAGCTGCGGTGTAGTCTTTGGTTGAGTTTTTAACCAAACCTTCTGACCCAACCCTACAGGCTCTCATTCTGAATGCACTGTAACCACTCTCCAAGCATAGCAACACAGCGGCATCAATTACAGATGACTCTAGAGGAGGAATCGGGCAGCAAGCTGATACATTTGATATTCAGTTAATTATTTAAAGGTAAATTGTAGTTTCACACAACCTCAGTCTCCGTGAGTTTTTTTGATTTCCACTGGAAACAATATGAATTTGCCCCTGTCTTACTTTGCTTGGCACTTACTGTGAAGACTGTTGTGATGGCTTTTTGATATTGTTAAATGAGCCTGAAAAATATCAAATTTAAGGACATCAATGTGGGACTAATTAATCCATAATGAAAAGTCAACAGAATCATTGATGTTGAAAACAATCCTCAGTTGTTGCTCTGTGAGAGCAGCAGATGAAAAGAAATGGAGGAGCAGGCAGACAGAAAGACAGATGGAACAGGTTTGCAGCCAGCACGCTCACCATGCTGTTGTGTCTCCTCGAATAACTCATCACAAGGTACATTCTCTTTTTGTCCCCTCTTCATCAAGACTGGGTCTCTCACTGACCTCGTCACAACTTTAACCAAAACTTTTCCTCAGAGGACACAGTTTAACAAAACTTTGCTCACTGTATTTATCTGCTCTTCTTTCATGGGAAAAAACAGGACTGTGAATATGGGTCATATCTGCTGGAACATAATTTTCAAATGCAAAATATTGATGCAAAAGTCTTCCTGTGAAAAGGCCCCTCACAAACTCTTTAATCAAAATCCCTACCTCAGATCAACACTTGAGGAAACCATTAGGTTTTTTTTTTCCACTAATGCAATCAAATGGAAGGAGGGGGACTTCATGATCAGGAGAACCAACAGAGGAATGAAAAAATCTTAGCAATATCTACTGTGAATCCACCTGTCTAACATTCACTCAAGCACTGTTTAACACATCAATCCTGTCATGTGCTTTGGAGATGATGCACCCTTGGAAATGACACAAAGTTTCCTCTTCAAAGCGCTTACACAAACCATGAGGGACACATTGAAAAGTTGAACACAGTAATTTGTCAAACCAGTCAAGCAAATACCATTGATCAGTTCAGATACTGTTCTGTCAAAGGCACTCATAAAAGTTACATATGACTCAGTGCAGGTGGTGGATACATTGTCAGTGAGCAAAAATCTTTGTTATATGGGATCAAATTAGGATGAAAAAAAAAAAAAACTCTTGTGAACCTGTAAATCAAGTAAATGTGTGCAAAAGATGATGTTAATACAATCAGAGACCAAATGATACAATAAGTGAAGTTCCTATAAGAAACAATTCTGACCAATCACAAACCACTAAACCTAACCCAAAATCACCCAGTGTCAGAATAAACAGTAGCACATACTCTTTACAGACTTTTGCAGATTTATTTGGCTGGTTTACAAATACTGAATTTTTTTGTGACCATCACTTAACTCAAAATCTTTTTGACCTTAATTTGAGCCCACAGTGTTAAATCGAAACACCTTGCCACAGTGTAAGGTCCTCTCCCTTATGTTGGAAGGCATATGAACGAATTAATTAGGAACACTCTGTTCTTTGTCATAAAGTACTGGCTGCCAGCTCTGGGTCACTTCCTACGCTGGCCAGGTAATGAGCTGAGCTGGCGACACAAGAGCTGCTGTATGTTGCTACAGGGGACACTCAGCTAAGACCTCTGTACCAGAGATGTGTTTTTTCAACATATACAGTGGCATGTGGCAAGGTACAGTGCTCTGCCCCTACAGCAAAGCACTGCTCACTCAGTGTTAATGAATCAATCAATTTCTCCCAGATAAATCACAGAGAACGCCTCGCAACAGCCAACTGTCACCATGATGAATTCCTTCATTTCATGTAATAAGCTGGCTGGGAAGTGATTTATCCCTGGTGCGCAGGCGGCTATATACAGCACTGGACAGAGGCGAGAGATACAAAATGAAGTGTAATATGTCATTGAAATATTTCCCATGCAGTCAGTGAATAAGGCTGAGCCTCAGGAAAAAAACATTTAAGTCCAAAATCTAGTCAATATCAAAAGATTGTCACTTTTTTTCACTCAGTCTCTGGTGGATGAAGGAAGCTGGGATTTTCAGTTGAGCAGCAGATCGTGTGCAGCGCTGAAGGGTCCCCTCGTGACCGTGGGCCAAAACATATTTCCCGACATCACCATATAGCTCGCTGACATCTGACTTGAATGATGCACTGAATCTTTCCAGGGCTCATGTTCGCTCTACTCCTTATATTACAGAATGAGACAAAGATAAGTGGGAGTAAGAACTACATTCTAATGCTATTGATTGCCTTTGCTCTGCCCTCGTTCAGGGCCAAGATTAAGAGCTGTTGTGATTTTGTTAAATGCAGACCTCTTCTCTGGTTAAGTAGGAGACTCTGCGTGCTAATCAATTTAAACCACTGCTGAGCTCAAAGCATCACACGTAACAATCCCCTCCCAGCTGGTGTAAAGGGATTTATGTGAGTGTTATGGTTTTGTGCTGATCCCAGTTAAGTGATGCTATTACTTGACTGAAGTCCATTTGCCATTTGACCTACAAAACTTAAAATACTGCATCAATAGCAGAGCAAGAAGCAGACATCAGTCAGTATTATTTTCACTGCAAAAACATTCAGTGTTGTCAATTTTTTGATTCCATACATAATTTAAATTGATATTTGCAAAAGTTGACTGAACCAGAACTGAACCAGAGCACAGGACAAAATAAGGGAAATTAAAGGAATTAAAGTAAATTTAAGAGAGCGCTATCAAACTAACTCTGCATCCATGTATATCCATAGCAATTTTATTTATATTAACATTGCGTAAAGATTTCTGTCAACCAAACTCCTGTGATGTGTCCTTTTGTTTTAAATGGAAATGGCTCACAACATTCTTCTTGTTCCTCATCCTCCACTTTAATTTATGAGTCATTAAAAATCTATAATGGTGAAAGTAATAATAGTGTTTCACAGCTTTCTGCAGGAGATAATTAGAAGCAAGACATTAGGTAGCAAGTGGTCAGCAAGTGAAAATAATATCTATTCAAAAGATGGTCCACAGTCCCTTACCCTGACTAATCTGGTTCAATTAAGCAGCTATGCAGGAACACTTTAAATCTATATTAGACAAAAGTAAAAATGTATGAAAATATCCAAGACAGTTTAACCTGAGGTGCTAAAGATATAGCATTTTAAATAGTCACATGATTGATTCTTTGACACACACACACACACACACAAAAACTCAAGGTTCATAAATCAAGTCCTCAGAATCAGCCCCCGAGGAGCGTGTCTAGCCCTCCTCATCATCATTGCTACCACCTTTATGGTGCAATCTGATAATTAATTAAAAATAAATGAGATATTCCCTGAACTTATGGGCTGTAGAAATCTAAAGGTGATGTAGGAGGCTGCGGCTTAACGACTTAGACAGCGTGATAATTAAGAAGCTGTCACCGTTTGTTGCCTTGTCAGTATATGTGTGTGTGAGTGTGACTGTGTATGTGTGAACAGATTCAAACCCCCAAATCTCTTAATATGTGTCTGAGGCCTCATTTGAGTTCAAAGGTCACCATATAATTATACTGCGACAAACACTTAATTTTCAATTATGATTGCACTGGGGAGCTCACCTTGAAAAAGGACGAGTCAGACAGGCGGATGAGGGCGTTTTCTAACTTCTCCAGAAGCGTTTTTTTTTTTTTTTTGGAAAAAATGGAGGTTGTCAGTGTGGTTGATTTGCATGGGGCTGTGGTATAATGAAGGTCTCCTGTAGCGACCTTTTTTAGTTGTGACTTTAGGGGTCATGTTGCAGGGATATGCTCCGGCTGCAAAGGAATCTGTCTTTCATTGGGGCAATTAGCGACACGCACAGCAGCGAACAAAGAGTCACACACTTGCACACAAACATGCCACTTAGAATAATATTTATGCCTGTTTTTAGGTGAGCGTGGGTCACATGCAACCACCTCCTGCAGGTAACTGAATGGAGAACAAAAGAAAGCTGAATCTGGAGCAATAAATCCTGACACGACGTGTAACAGGTCACAGCACAGTTGGAGGATTGTTATTTCAGTCATTATTCAAAACATATTTTTCACAATAGGTAATTGCCTGCTGTAGTAAAAATAGTGGTGACCATTTTTAAATCAAAGTAAAAAGAAGTGACTGGTGTTGTTAATCGGACAAGTGGCAGCTTTGACAATATACTTTTAAGTTCGACTTAGTCCAATGTCGCTGGACCACATTTGCAAAAACATTAATGTCCAAGAGCCTGAAAGGGCACTTTCTATGCAGGGTTCAACTTCTATATAGAACTGAGAAATTTGGGAAATTTCTCCAGCAGAAAAAGGTTGGAATTGGCATACTTGCTCATTTTATGTTGCCTCAGTTCACCTCAGAGTGGCAGCCAGTGGTCAGCAGGAAGCTTTCCTACAAGCAGTTGGCATCATTGAGGCTGAGCAGGGGGGAGGCAGTCTCACAACACAGTGAATGATGGAATGGCTCTCGAACCACGCTCACGGCCTCCTTTACGTCCCTTCTTCCTCCTCCTCTTTCCCTCCTATTTGTGTGTCTCTCTCCCACTTTCTCTTGAATTTTGTTTCCCACTTCACTTGAAAGCTACTCTTGTTCTCAGCATGGATGTAGGTTAAGAAACTTTTTTTTTTTTTTTCATCTTGGCGAGAAAATTAGTCTGTTTCTGGCTTCAGTAGGAAAACAACATTTACAGCTTTCCTCTGTTGAGAGCAGGTACAGTACATGTACAGTATGTGTACACACACACACACACACACACACTTTTCCCACCACCCAACACTGTTACCCTCAAAACACACAAAAAAGGATTGAGGCTGAAAAGACAAGCAGGATAAAGAAACTTTTTTTTTCTGTCGAATGCAATTTCCTCTGTTGTGTTGGTTCGATTTGAACCTTGCTCATTTATCAGGCAAAACAACCTGCCAAACAGGAGAGAAAATACACAATAACTAAATCCCCTGTGATACAGGGAAAGTAGGAGGAGGAAGAGTAAGGGTGGGAAAGACAGAAGTAAGGAACCAGCCCAGTTTCTATTGGGTGACTCCCCTTTGTCTGGACCCATGCATCTCTGTTCATTTTCTATAACCCAACTACACTTAAACATCTCAGTCTAAGGTGATGTCTTCTGTATCACGGCTGTAACCTGAACAGAAATAGGATAATAGCTGTGATGCAATGGTTTAAACTTTGTATGCTCTGTCTCTCTAAATAACAGTGCTCATTCATTACTTATTTTGTATATGTTAAAAAATATTCTTTTTTGTATTGAGTACAATCACACCTCAAATAAATATTTCAGTTTCCTTGTAATATTAGATCGATTCATTTAACTGTTCAGTTATTATTTTCAGTAAATACATTTCCCACAGTTGTCTAAATGAATAAATAAATACATAGAAAACGCTAAGCCACAATACTGTTCGCAACCTGCAAAAAATGGCACATAGAAAGACAGATATTTTTCAAGGATTTTTTGGGAAAAAAATTGATTCAAAAGTTTGTAGGATACGTCCTAGTAACGTCATGAAGGGCAGCAGCCAGTAACTTCTTCAACATTAGAGTGAATTTCACAGATTGTTTTTTATCTCTTTCTAACCCTCAGCTCTGAAACACATTTGGAAACACATTTTCATTGGAAAAGAAGCTCTGCGGCAAACACCAGCTGGCACTTTACCAAACATTTTCAAGTACATACAGTATAATGTTTTGCTTCACTTTGTTCAAAATTGTGTTTTGAACAAAACAATTTGGAGAATGTATGTGTTGTTCTGGGACACAGCGGTTGCAAATGCATGTGTGTGACTGAGCAGACTGTTACTAATTTCTTTCTTCTGTTTTCACCTGTTTTTTCTCTCACAATTGGCAGAAGAGACCATGAGACTTTGTCTTATCTCCAGCACTGAGGATGCTTTAGACATCCAAACAGTACCTGGATTGCATGCTAAGATATATGGCAGCTGTGATACTTCAAAAACTGAAAGTGGAAGGAAGAGGAAATGCATGCAGGGAGTTGTGTCTACCATTCACCACTTACTGAGAGCATCAGTATCTGCATGTATCCGCTGAGATGTCTCTGCACACTGGACATCAAAACTGTGCTTTTCCTGTGTGTAGTTCCTTCCTATCTCTCACAAGCAAACCTGCAGGGGTGTGAAATATAAAAGGGTAGGGGGTCTGGCAGGAGTGCACTATTTAATATAATCAAAGCAAATAGTTGGAGTCTGACTGAGTGAGAGGAGCAGGAGAGATGATGGAGGGGGGAGGGGGGTGTTCTTGTTAGTTTCCCGCAGAGGTTTAACGCTGGGTGGTCAGAGCATCCCAGAGCGCTTCTTTTTTCTTGCGTTAGAAGTTTAATGAGAGATTCAACAGCATTGGGGGAGTTGATAGAGAAAGTTGGATGAGAGCCGATATAGAATGAGATACAGGAGGTCACTGAGCAGAGATGCTCTTCGTGTTTGTTCTTGAAACACAAAATGCAATGCCTTGTTTATACTGGATTAATCAGCAATTGTCCCGCAATTGAGAGTGGGAATATTTATTATGCAGACAAGATGATAGCACTAATGATGATAATAATAACAACAATAACAAGAGTTGAGTCTCTCGGGAAGCCTTTTTCTGTGGGCATTTTTTCAATAATTACATGATGTATACCCATAATTCAGCACTAATGTGTTATGAAAAATAGCAGGGGCTGTGAGGTAGGTTATGCAAGTGAGGGAGGCTGAAGTCTGAAAATAAACCATGCAGAGCAAGCATGAGGCAGTGTTACCATATTACTGTATTTGAGAGATAAAGCAGTTGAAAGGCAAAAATAATAATTCTACTGAAACATGGGTGGCCCCTGAAAATGCTAATCATGTTGTTATTTTCCCTGGATTCTTCTGTGGAGCACGTGTGTCTGTGATCCCCCACGTCACCCCCGAGGTGAGCTTAAATTGCATCGACAGAAATGCTTGTTTTTATCTAATGGTCGGCTTGTCTAGGTCTTTGATTGATGCAGGCCTATTCAAAGCTGCGGCACTCATTCTTTTTAAAACCACATACGTGAGTTATGAATGTTTCATTCAGGGCACTAAATACAAACAGGCTGGGTGAGAGCCTCCCCAACAGCACTGAGGAACAGAGAATGCATGCTAATAATGGCCTAAGAGAGGGTGAGTGAGGGAAAGAGGGTCATGGTAAAAACAAGAAAAAACAGACAAAAACAATATCATCAATTTACTGGCTTCAGTATTGCTTTCTACCCTTTCTGTCTATCACTACCAATTCTTGTTATCAGCAACAAAAATTCTGCGACAGGCTTCCAAAAACAGAGAAATCACATGAACAGTTTTGACTACACCAGCACAGCAACAGATCCATCTTGTTGACTTGCGAGATGTGGGGAATAGTTTTTTGCTGCAGTGACACGCTGGTCTGTCGCATCTGAATCTGGGCAAGATTTATCAATATAACATTTGCTGTAGTAGTGGCTGACAAGTCCTGCTGTGTCCTTCTGTGAGGTCTGCGCAGGGGGAGATCGAGTCGGTTTCTGGGTTTAATAAAACCACAGTCACACCAAACCACCTTGCTGTGCACTTTTGATCTAACCCGCCTCCTCTGCTGAGGTGAGGAAGAGGAGCCTGACACACCCAGTGTTGACTCAGGAGTGGAAAAGATTGAAAAAGCACTCATCCATGTGCCAAGAAAGGTCACATCAACAGCAAGATAGTGATAGCGATACATGCTCAAAGAGTGTTGGTGTATTTTCCATTGGTCATTCTGTAATGTTGAGACAGCAGGTGTGATGTTAGATGTGATGCGCGCGCGCACACATACACACACACTCCCTCACTTAAACTCAATGTGACTTTTGGTTGTCAAGTCCCATCCACGCTGAATAGTTCCTCTTGCCATGAGCAGATTATGATTTGTGGTGAACTGAGGCACACTAGCTGCTTAATGGAGTTGAACAGGATGGAGGAGTTTCATTCTCATCCGCCAGTAAGACACATACGTATACACAGACAGACTGATTGAAAGAAAGAGAGGAGAGAGAGGGAGTGGGGGAAGGACAGAGAGAAAGGATGGGAAGGGGCGATCCACTGGGATGTATGAAATGTTCCATGAATCACTAAACGCTTCCCTCTCTAATTGGCTCTATTGAGTAAATCAGCATCCCCCGTGGTGGGTGCCGAAAGCCTCCAAGTGCACATGCGCGTATGTGCGTCTCACATCCAACACTCAAAGTGAAGGGGATCAAAGGATTGCCACTGTGTGAACAGTGAGTCATGAAGTGATATTGTCAGCTCTGCTAAGGCTCAGATCCTTGTGCGCGAATATATGGTGGAGCTCAGGACAAGTGTGCAAGGGATCTAAAATGCTTTATTCCACCAGTTGAAAGGCTGACCGCTGAACAGACATTCAAGTGAATACCAAAAGCCCCTGCCCTGGTCCATCGTATCCAATGAACAAGGAGTTTGTGCAAAAGCACTTCTGAGCATTCATGACAAGCACATTAAACCAGATGTTCACAAAATGATATATTCACATACCAGTGACACACAAAGAACACTACCAAAACGGTGAACTCTAGCAGAAAAAAAATGCTTCAGGTTTAACTTTTCTGACTAATGGCTTTCAGTGGCTTACATCACCATTACATCATTTTTACCAGACACTTATTAAGTATTCATGGATTCTCCAATCCCTACATTGTTAAAGTAGCCATAATCTTCCTGCTGTGTGTGCAACAATTGAAACCGACAGTGCAAAATGCAAAAAGGCATCACAACTGTGTAACTCTGAAATTTATATTTTATGGAGCATTGGATACAAAAGAAATGACAGCGCTTATGATACATTGTAATTGAATATCATCATTAGGCACACATGCATTCATCATTTGTGTAATATATTCATGAATGTATAACAAATGTCATATTAAGTGATTTTGCAACAGCAGTCTGTGCACAGAGTTGAGTTGGACAGTGTTTATAAATGCACATTTAAACACTGAGAATACAAGTGATAAATAATAATTTGCTTGTGCACTTTGATGGCTTATATTCAATTTTCTTATTTTGCCATCTTGTTGATTGTGAGTCTTATTGTAAAGGCTCATAGCTGTCACTGTGACTTACATTGCAGCCTATTCACTGCCCGCATATGACACATGATGATTATAATACACAATAGACACAATAGCAAGGTTGAATCATGCATGTACAGTGTGCTTGCTTCTTTTTTCACTCTCTAGATTTACTATTAGCCCACCTAAATGTGTGTATACCTGCAGGCCGGATGCTATTGTACTTTGTTATTGTACTGCAACTAATTGGGCCAGACACATTCTAATAGGCATGTGTGTTCATGCACAAAAGTTGGCCACGTGGGTGCTACATTTACAAGCAAATCGACAACAGCAGCTTACTACATGTGTACTGCTAAACACTTCAGTTTGTTATACATGCAAATATTTATGAATGTAAATACCTTAACCTCCTAAAACCCAATGCATATTAAATTTCTAGTTGCTCTTTTGGCCTATTGGGATCTGATACTGTAAGTATAAAAACTAAGCATCATGTAGATGGCAGTGTTAATGTCCATGTATGTGGACACTGGGGCCCCCATTAAGCATAATAAAGTATTATTGTATAGATAACTCAAAATATGATTTTAATATGACTTTGACTTATAATAAATATGACTTCTTAGCTGCTGGAAAAGTATGTTAATATTTGTAACCTTATATAGCTCTAAAACCCTAATATATCAAAACATTGAGAAATATGGATTCTTTATATATGAATATGCAATAAAACCTAAAATTGGTTTGGTTAATATCAGGATATGTGCATCATTTAGAATTAGGATCTCAGAAAAAGAAGATGCTGTGTTGTGAAAACAAAATCCTGGCCTTTTCTGTTGATGCTCTGTGCCATGTTTCAGAAGAGTTTAGCTTTTGTCCCGTTGCCTAGGTACAGAGGCATCAAGACACAGGATTTGTTTTTCATGCCTGTTTGGAGAAGAGGAAATAATTGCCAAAATATTGTGCTGTAACATCTCAGTAAATTAAAAATAATAATAATAATAAAATTTACCAACAATATGTCAATTACCCATCCTTTTCGCTTTTACATTTATTTCCCTTGCTTGGCCTTTAGCAAAAACACAGATGAAAATAGTAAGTGTGTGATGTTCTTTTTTCTTTTGGCACATCCTTGCTCTCACACATGTACACGGCAAAGGAATTGTATTGTATCAAAGCTGAGAAATCAAACAGTACCTTATGTGTAAATGACTCAGCAAAGTTTCTCTTGTTGACTTTCTAGTTTGCTATTTTGAGAATTTGAGATTGGGTGAAAATTATCATAGGATAAAAAAAAAAAACAAACTCACAATTAAACAGACATTATTCCTTCTAAGAAAAAAAATCATTAGGTATGATAATATAAACCCTGAGTCACCCATGTATCTTTTAGGAAAAATGTTTTTTTTCGATGGTGTTGTGTAAACTGAATTAACACTTCACTTTATATAACACACTCCATATGTTGCAGATGAGACATGGATTGAAATACTTAAAGTATATAGACTCTGGAATAAACACAGATGTTGGAATGAAGTGAGCTCTTGTCTGGCTCTTAATTAACAATGAACTGCTGTAGAGAGTACAAAACACAATAATAACATCACGCAGGTCCTTGTGTCCTCCTACAAAGGCTGACAAAACTGGTGCCAAAAACTGATGTTACTGCTGGTACTTTAAAGGAGATGAAAAACTAAACCATTTCAGTTTTTTCCCAATTATTTTTGAGCATTTTATGCCTTTATTAGAGAGACAACAGTAAGGAAACTACGGGAAAAGAGAGAGCTGGTGTACAACACGCAACAAAGGTCTCGAACCCCAAATTGATCATTTGTTGAGAAACTAAGATAAGTGAAAGATGCCTTGTCTTGTTTGTTTCAACTAAAACCCACAGTCTATTAGTTGTGCTCTGCATCCCAGCAGGTGAGTGCGTGATACGCTTGGTACCCATCTTCTCTACAGACGTGTTGTTATGGTTTTGTTGTATGTTTCTTCCCAGTTCCCCAGTTTTCTGCCAAAATTGCCAAAAGGAGTCAATTTAACAGACAAGGTTCTGACTCTTGGGACTGCTTGAGTGCACAGATAACCCACTGATTGATAGAACACACTTCTACCTACCACAGGCATAGGCTATTGCAAAACTGTGTTCATACACAGACACACAAACATAACATCATATACTGGAAGAATATATTGTGAAAAGAGGTAAGAACAGTTTCCTCTGACAAAACTCTGAAACTCTGGGTAATTCTCAACCTCCTGACCTCTCCCCTTTCTTGTTCCTCTTGAGGCTGCTGAAAATAAACTTAGAGGTCCCATGGTGTACCCTGACCACTCTGTCTTAGCTAAACCTGCCAGGCCTCACCCCGGGAGAGACAAAACATTCTCAGATGTACAAAAACTGAGCCTTCCAGGCATTTGGCTCTCCTTTACCTATCCGGAAGAGCCCTTACACTGATCACAAACCTTCACTAAAAACAGGAATCCAGGGATAAACACTGCAGCTAAAGTGAACACTGCCAAAGTACGTGTGTACACAGTACCCCTGTTTTGTCACCATGAACCTCCAAAACTCCATTTAGTCTAACTTTTCTAACTCAACTTGGCTTCCCTTGGGTCATAAAGCCGACAATGATCAGAGTGCAGTCATTAAAGGAATAACACTCGGGCAACATCAATATACGCCCAGAAGACTCTTGGTTCAGGTCAATCATTCTAGTCAGTTAACGGTCTCCAAACAACAGGGCAAATTCATCATAGGCCCTAATCACATTGGGCAAGTCCACATTTCGCCTCAGAACAATATTCGCTAACGACATTAGTGAAGGGCTAGTAATATGATGTGATTTCCTGCCGTCACACAGAGGTGCTGATCGATGGAAGGGATGAGTGAAGCATAATACAGGGAAACCCAATGTTCCCAAACAAATGTGTCACCCTGCAGTACACACAGTCGCTGGTTGGGTTGCAAGCAGAAGGTGTGTGTGTGCTTGTGTGTGTTTCTAACCTCTTTGAGACCATTTCAGGTATAAACAACATCACTGTCAGGTCCAGTAGCCGTCAAATTCTGGACAAAAAACCTGGGCCCGGATTCACAAAGTATCTAAGACTAACAGTAGCTCTTAGTGACATTATTGTAAAAAAATCTTAGAATTCTCGAAATCTAAGATTTTTCTTAAGATTTTCCCCTGGTAAGATAAAAGTTATTCACAAAGCATTTTAGGCCTTTAGAGAACTCCTAAGGTGGAAAAACTGTTAAGGACTTTTGAAAAGGACTTTTAAGAAGCCTAAGAGTGTCTTAAACAGAGAAGATGGCGGAAAGACAGAGAGGAAGGAGAGATAACCTCCGTATATTGAACAACAGTGATTAAATCAGACGCTACTGGCTTTCTTGTTATTTTTTTCTCCATTTCATTCATTGTTTTGGTCATTCTGCCAAATCAAACTGCTTTTTACAAGGACGCCAGCAATCACAGTAACTGCTGACAGCTGAGTCTGTGTCCTCCATTATCAAATAGATGAAGTAGTAAAATCACCAGCATGGTGAGTAAACATAACAATAAGCAAATCAATATAGTAATCAGCATGTGAATGAGGTACGTTCAAACACTTTGAAGCTGTGTAAAAATTACGTTAATTTTGCTAAGTTTCATCATCATAACATAAAGTTATTTTCACAATTCAAGTTCTTTGATCAGTTGATTTCACTGTCCATTCATTACTAGGAGTGCATTTGTTTACCTGCACCTCCCCAATTTTTTAACTATCTGTTGAATTGACAGAAAACACAATCCGTTGAATTGTGCTCTCCATCAATTCAACGGATTGTTCTGGCTTTGATCTTGCTCTAACTTTATACTGCTTGGAAGTTAAGTTACTCGCAGAAGTTTCCTATAATGTTTTCTATAATTGTATTTTGCACAGTGAATTTTATTGAGGTAACATTCTTGACTATTTTATGTTAATTAATACTTTAGAAAACAACTTCTTGCTAGAATGCCTTTAGTATGGTTGCTCTGGTGTCATTACGTTTTTAATTCTTTCATGGTCATTTATCAATGGAAACTATGGCTGGATTCACACTGCAAAGTGTGGAGCGGAAGCTGTCTGTGAGCAGCGTGGGAGCATGTGTTAAATTCACACCAGGCGTGTCTATCAGTTGTCAGACCTGTCTTTAAATGCATGCGGCCCAATGTAGCCCATCTTTTTAAATTGCGCATAGCCCTGTGCATGCCCTAGTCTCGTGGTGTGAACGGGTTCAGAGCGGAACTGGAGAGAGATGGAGCGATCAGACCGTACTCTGGTCTGAGTGCAGGGGAGTTAGAATGAGCTAAATTCAAAGACAAGGAGCACATCAGACCTAGCCTTTATTTGAGACCGCTATTTGTTGTTCAAATGTGTCGCTGCCCCTAGATAATAAAATTGACAGGCGTCTACTCGCCTCTCGCCTATAATTTGCAGCTTTACGGTATATTGAAATTTACATACCAAAGTATACCGCAATTTATATGGTCTACCATCTATAGTTCAAATTATATAGCAATATAAATTTTAGGCCATATCATTCACCTTTAGGTAGGAGCTCTCTGAGAGGACTATGAGAAGCTTTGTGAATATGGGCCCAGGTCTTTCTAAAGTCTTGACATATCCCATTTAATGAGCACATTAAGCGAACTAAATTTAAGTGGGAAGTGCTCCTACCCACACTGTTTTAAATGCTGGTACATCTGTTTGAGTTTGTCTATTTCTGCCATTTGCTGGTGAGACTAATATGTTTTTTTTTTCTTGAAAGGAAAAATGAAGTATTTCTGGGGTCAACAGATTCAATTAACCTTTAAGAAGAAAAGCGTCATACAGGAAAAAAGAAGAAAAGAAAAACCTCGGTGAACTCATGGATGCACTCGCCAACACAGAATAAAGTATTGGTTCCCTGTGAATTGAGCCCAATCACTGTATTTCCCTGTAAGAAAGGATCTCAACCCCAGTCCCTTAAGGTTCACATCACTTCTGCCAGTAACTGTTAGCTTTGCTGATGGATTTTTGGTAGCTCAGATCAACAACAAATTCAAGATATATTTTCAACACAGAATAAGTCTGTAATTACTTAGTTTTTCACAGTATCTAGTGGTGAGACATTAACTATAATTTTGCTGTCATCTTCAGCCACTAACTGTATTCACAGTAGTGTATTATCCATTTACAAAGTGGAATTGTGTGCCTTTCAGGTCAGTGTTTTTATGATCAAAATGTTTTATCTAAATATTCAGTATGAAAGAAAGGATTTTTATTTGAATTGTGATTTGTATTGCATAGGCAGAAACAATTTTGACAGTGTATTGAACTTGAAACTGGTGGTGACCACATTTATTTACTTCTTGTATTAGTAATACTTTACTATGCTCCCTGGGCCATGTTGCGTCTCAGATGTGTAGTCCTGTGCTGAGCAGTCACTGAGCAGTAACATTTTTGGATGTTCAGTGGTGTCTGAGTGTTACTCTTGAGCGGGGAAAGCTCAGCATAGGCAGTCTGTCCGCTCCGCTGACTCGCTGACAGAGGAGCAATGGTCCCTGGATCCAGGCCTCTGTGGCTCCCCTTCTCCTCTTCCTTCACCAAACACCACCCACGACTCCTTAGCAGCACCTCCATCCATATTCACTCGTGCCTGCTTCCTGTCATATTTGCCTCCCTGAGTCTCCACTGTCTCCACTGCCCAGATTCATTGTCACTCAGCTCGGGGATGGGTGACCAGACAAGCAGGGGGAAGGCCAGAGCCTGAATAATGGCTACTCTATCTCTTACCAAGAGAGACCAGCAGTCCGTTTAGAGGCAATCTTACTGTGTCTGTGAACATAGACTCCTGAGAGACATACACACAATAAAAGTGTGAAAACAATGGGGGGAAAGCAAAATAGCACAAAAAGAAGGCAACAGAGAGCTGACAGAAAACAAAAGGAAGATGTGTTTCTTTCAACAGTCTCAACAGCCATTATTATGTGTGGCTCCATGCAATTACCACATCATATAGTTTTTCCAAAAAAAAAAAAAAAAAAAACACAACACCACAACATAGACACAGATGCTGCAGTATCTCAACAGTATCTGATTTTGTGATGGCACAGCATGGACCGGCCCTATGAACTAAACCAAAAATACAGTATGTGGAATTTCTTCAATCTTCTTGCTCTGGAGGTCTGATGTAGAGAGCAGCGTAGTACAGGACATCCCCGCAGCTCTTGTCCAAGCACAGCCGCCCTCTGATGGTGGCCCCATGCTGACTGGTGAGCATTACTGGCTGAACTCCAGCTGATGTGTCCCCTGACAGCCTCTGATCAATCACGGCAGCTCATTACCCATTATCCTTTTTGCAGACAACAGTGTAGGCAGTGGGGTACCACCTTGGAGTCACCTTGGGTATTTAAAGTAACTGTTTACGCAACTGCTATATATGCAAGCCTGTTCAAGCTTACAGTGTTGGAAGATGTTATAGGTGGATGTGATTTTATACAGAAACAGATCTTCTAAGTAACTATTGTCAGGCTTGTGGTCCTGGTACAGAAAGGTGCTGGCAACTCTCTTCTGTTTAATCCAGCTTTGTGCTTGGGCCAGGTAACTGTCAGTTCTAGCATGGTCAGCTGGTGGGCTGGCAGCTACCAGCACCATGGCAGAAAGGGCTCACTGTAGTTCACCTGGGCACCAGGACTCACACCCATCCATCCTCAACACGGAGTTGAGAAGCTGAGGTGTGACAGAGGACCTGTCACACCTCTGGTTGGAAGGTCAGCCTTGATGGAGGGTGCCCTGCAGCAGATGCTCCATGAGGATGGGCAAGGTTAATGTGTCTGGCTTTACCCAGAGGTACATTGCCTTGTCAAAAATTAACAAGGGACAGCTCAAATGAATCTCAGAGAAGCAGGTTATAGGCAGGCTTGCAAAGTTAGATTGACCTTATTAGCTCTGCTTTATACCAATGAGCCAAAACATTATGACCACTGACAGATGAAGCGAATAACGTTGATTATCTCATAACAACAGTGCATGTCAAGGTCTAGGGCATATCAGGCAGTAAGTGAACATTTGCCAGTTCTTGCAGTGTGTTAGATGAGATGGAAAAGGGCAGCTGTAAATACTGGAACCAGTCTGACAATGAGTTGAAAACAAAGATGAACTGAGTGTGGGTCGGACAAGTTGAAAACAATAAACTAGAATGTGGTGTATTGCTGGTTCATTGTAATGATAATAGAAAACTATTTGATTTAGCAGTCTTAAGAGCTTTTTTGATACTTAACCAGAGTGTTTTCATCAGGGACTTGGAGCTTGCTTTTGTTTCCACTTCCATGCTCATCATTTTGTCATTCTGTTCTATTCTGGTACTGTTGATCTGCTAATGTGTGTATCAGCTTGTTTATTAATACTGCTGCCAAAGCTGGAGCTATGGGTTAGCAGTTTTACAAGAGATCCCACTGTCACATTCCCAACAACACACGTCCCTGGGACCTGGGAAGAAAAAAACATGAGTAGATAGTTTCTCCGGCGATGGATTGTGGTAACAACATTATCGTTATACAGACGTGCTGCTGAAAATTAACACTGCTCGAATGAAAGATTTATGATGAAATAGTGACATTTACTCCCAACAGTACATTTTCTTCATCTTCTGAAAATGCTTTACATGTCACCAGCCTACCATGGGAGACAAATACTGAAATAGGTGTATTTTACACAGTGTGCTGGAATAGAATGGTAAATATTGCGGCACTAAGTCAATGAAATGGATGTCACAGTGGGAGTTGTGTGTCCATGGCTGTAGCCTGAAGGTACAACAGTGAAGTTCAACACCAAACGGAATTCTCTCGCTCACTCTCTCCACTCTGAAGTCCAGTCTGCTCTATATAAAGCTCCATGTCAGTGAAATTCACTTGGACAGCTACACGTTTTTCTATTTTTTTTCCTAAGGCTGTATAATACTCTTAGATCATTTATAAATGAGTTGGCGGGATGTCTGCATCACAAGACGTGCCTGTGCATGGTGAGAGTACAATAATAGACACACTAGATCTGGCTGGGCGTCAGTTTTCTCTAATGAAGTGGGTTACGGTGAGGGTCATTATGTAGAATCACACTAGCAGCCATGTAAATTTTTCTCCTTGTGGTGGGACTCCGTGCCAATTTTCAGTGTGAAATCCAAGAAAGTCAAAGAGCTCACACACAGGAAAGATATTTTCATGCTCACACACACATATTAGCACACATTTACACTGTACACTTATCCGTGCAGCCATACAGTATTTATTCAGCCCAGAGGTAAACACATTTGACTAATCTTCTTTGTTACTGGAGAAGAGAATGGGTGAATATAGGAACATGGCTGTATGAGCAGGTCAATATATTGACTCCCATGACTCACAAAGTCTGGGATTAATGCAATGAGGCACTGTACGATTGTGGAGACTGAACTACTGTATGTAGCATTCACATGTGTGTGGCCCACTGTAGGTCAACACCAGACATCTGATGCTCTGGTGCCAAAACATAAAAACTTATCTGAACAAAATGTGTGTGATACACAGCAAGACAGAGGTCATGTCTGTGTGTGGGATGACAGGTCCAGCTACCTGCAGGCTGAAGGTGTGCTGGTGTCAGTCACACTGTGCCTTACCTGCTTAGGGGTTCTGGTGTGCATCCATCTCATCATTAGTGACCTCCTCCTGCACTTCTGTTATGACAGCTCTAACATCTGTGTGTTTCACACAGATGAGAGTCAGAGAGCAGTCAAGGTCATCTGTGCTACAGGGGTTGGGGGTTCGGTAAAGTAGTCTTTCGGACAATGATGGGAAATGTGTTGAGTGTGCCTGAAAAATCTGCTTGTCAGCGATATGCTACTCAGCGGAGGGGTCAGTGCATCTGGACATGCTGGTGCTGGTTGAGGTGCTGCTGTTGATCGCAGGGGGACATGAGAGGGAGCCACTGTGAAGGGCACAGGGTTGTTCAGAGGCACAGAGGGCCTGACTTATAACAGCAATGTCAGAGAACTGTGTTTTGAATACAAACATCCTTTTCAGGAGGAGAAGTAGGAGGAGAAATAACAATACCAGGGCTATCTAAGTACTTTCAAGATTATATCCTATTCTCCTATTAAGTGTTAGTATAATCAATACATCTTGCATAATTGTTAAAATAATATTTTAAGCCAAAAGTGGCTCCTAAACATGAAAATAAATACTGCAGGCTTTTCAAACAGCAGTAAAGTACTTTTGCTCTCTTTCCACCGTTTAAAAAATATGATGGTGGAAGTGAAACAGCTGCATAACAATTGATTGGCCCCCTATGTAAATAGCTGAATATTGCTGTCTTGCCAAATTTAACTGGAAGCTTGGGACTAGAATTGTGGGTGGACGTAAGACCTGCTTCCCCGTGGGCTGCCCAGGGCCACTCGACATCATTTCTAGCCCCAGTTCCCTTTCATCTCCATTATTTATAGACTTGGAGCAGAGGAACAATCTCCCTCGCGGCAGCTTATTGGGCTTATGTCTCCACTCCATCCCCATTACAGAGAACCTTTATTTACACAGACATCACTGGTTAAGCACTGGCCTCATAGGGACAATGCTATAAGCCCTCCATCTTCTCCCTCTGTGTAATACACTACAGTATGAGAGAAAAGGAATAGTAATACATAATATGAGGGAAGACTTTCACCATGAGCAGTGAGAAATTTATCAAATTATGAGAAACCAGTCTTTGTGCTCTGTATCCTTGCAATAGCTCTCAAGTAGATGTCATCATCTTGCAACGTCCTCGTGTTTTCAAAGTCTGTTATCCTTAAGGGAGAGAGAAATCAACTGTGAGAAAGCAACTTCAAAACTGAACTAATTGAGATACACTTTCATCTAAAATTTTCCATCTGTCATGTATTGATATTATAAAAAAACTAATCAAGCGATTATAACAGATTTTACAAAAAAGAAAAAAGAAAAAAAGAAAAAGAAAGTCTGAGAAAGCTAATGGAAAGAAGCACTGGAAGGGTTGGAGGGATGTATTGAAGATGGCACAGCCAAGTCTATTGGAAATAGTTTTAGACACAGCAGAGTGAAGCCAAAAAGTGTGATGATGGAAAGCAAGACAAAGGGGTAAACAGAATGAGAAAGAACTGCCAGCCTGTGTATTAGTGATCCATCTTTATCTTCCTCTAAAATATCAAAGGGTAATTTTGGGAGGTTTTGTCATCCTGATTTTAATACAAAGTAGTTAGATGGCTTTGTGGGTCAGCAGGAAGGCACAGTTGTCCCCTTCAGGGTGACATCCAAAGTTAGCCCATCAATCTCTAGACCTGCTGTGTCTGGGTCTTCTGCATTGGAATTTTATGTGAATGCCAACACTGATCAAACCTGATGCTGGCCAATTCTACTCCTCTACTTTGAATAATCAGGTAAAATTGCATGATGTATAGTGTGTCAACTTAATTCCATATGACTGTGAATATGTCTGCATGAGTGCCTCTGTGTGTACATACTGTAAGTGTCAGTGGCGCCACGTGTTAAACCATGTATGAAAGTAATTACATCCCTGGAATGAACCAGTGTAAAAACTTGAGGATGCAATTATGCTCCCATTGAATAACTCATCCTTCCTGGCAAGAACTAATTGCATTAAAATGGATTGTGTATAGTCCTCATGCATGAGGCATTAAGATTAACGCCAGGAGAGTTAATAGTGTGTCATCTCCTGAGCCCCCACATCCCTCCAGCCAGCCACCCACCCCAACCTCATCTCTAATATAAGATTAGAAGGAGAGAGAAAAAGAGAGTGCAGGAGGATAGAAAAACATGTTCTGTTTCTCCTCTCAGCATCTGCTCTCCCAGCTGGGAAAACACCCAAGCTATTCATCAGGCTCCACGCTGCTGTCTGCATGTATTCAACTCACTCAAAGGTCACAGCATTAAAACACCAATCTGAAATCCTCTGGCCTGTTTTTAGAGCTCCGTCCCTTCAAATAGACCAAACCTTTAGGGCCAAACTTATTTACATACAACACAGACGGGTGTGGGTAGATGTATGCATTTCTGCATCATTTATCAAACTCTATTTTTCCTCCATGTTTAGTTGCTCAGGGTCATGTTGACAATATGTCTCCTCACTTTTCCCATACTGTTACGATAATTCTTTTGTTTTGCTGTTTTTAGATTTAAAAGTCAACTTTCAAAGGTCTGTCCTACATGCTGATGCTGCTGAACTTGGTCATGTGTGTCAACACACAGGATTCCTCCGGGTGTAGCTACCTGTTCTACAAGTGCTGGGTGTGCAATCCGTGCGGCAGCACACACTCACAGACACTTGGGGTCCAAGAAAATGTGTGTCTGTTCAGTTGTAACAAACCCAAATGGCTCAACGTGCTGTGTCATAGTTCCCTGTCAGGCCCTCAGCGCTCCACCAGGCAGCTAATGCCTTGAAGAAATGGGCTCGTGAGTTCAGCATTAATCCCTACAGCATTTCTGTCCTCACTTCCCTCCTTCCTTTCTGTCGGAGTAAATTTAATGTGACACATATTCACAAGAACACGGGCACTTGTAATTGTTTGGGCTCTGGTGGATCCCAAGTCGTGATAACGGCAGTTAGCCATGTGGCTGTAATGTCAGCATACCAAAACATCTAGCAAGTGGAGGCAAATCCTCACTAATGGCTGCCGAGATATGTTGAAAAAGAAACACAATTTCTCAGTTAAATGATGTGTGAAAAAGATCCCGTACAGGGGATGTTCCTCTGTTTCTTTTTTTTTTTTGCCCTCTCTGTTCTAGGAAGAGCCATTTTAGAAGTTCCTGGCTCATATCCACAAAGCATTTGCTCATCCATGAATAGTGTATATAAAATATGAAATATACATTCTGCATAGCAATACATCCAGGAACTGGTGCTTTTCTTGTGAATATTATTCAGGTGCAGTTTAAATAAGCATTCCTGATATTAAAGGGTGGAGTTTAACACTGGAAAGTGAATCAGGAAGGTGTGTGTGTCTCAGGCAATGACACAGACTAAATGATCAAAAGTACAGCTGGTAATTAATATTTCCATTTTCATAAAAAAACGTGGCAGCCATTTTGTGCCATTTTTTAAAAATTATTTTTATTGTTGTTGATTAATTATCAAACATTTATTTATTCGCTGTTTATTAAAAGAAACTGCTACAATGTTAATATATTACAATGAAATACTGATAGTAATTTCAATGAATTTTACCAATTAATACTTAAAGGTGAGAATGTCACAAAAGTTAATATAAACACCATGCCCTCTGGGTAACATGAGAATTATAAAGTGATTGGACTGAGGATTAATTCTCAGTCCAAAATTATTTCTCGACTCAAAAATACAGAAGGGCTGCTACTGCAAAGCAGACTATGTCAAACCAATAACTCACTGCTGAATTACATCATGAAATGTAAGCAGCAATGAAGCCAAGTTTTCTTGATGGACAGAGTAAAAGTAGAAGAAATTGTATGTATATGTAATGAGTTTGTGTATTTTCATGAAAAGAGTTTACTGCCTCTGATTTAAAATGACATTCATTTACAGTATAAAAGTGTTACAGGTAAACAGAGTTACAGCAGCTATAAAATGACTTAAAATGTATAAAATACAAATGTATTGTGTAAAGCGGCACTCGTCATTTATGGGTGAATGACGAACTGTTTTTGACACAAATCTATTTGGGTCAAAAAGGTTAAATCTCTGAAAATTGTGTCTTGTCTTTGTGCTTCATTGCAGTGAAGTCAGTTGTATATATGTGTTTTTTATTCATTACACATAATTTAAGCTTCATGCAGTGTTCAAACAGCTGAATGAGGCACAGCAGCTTTGTTTACCATGCCTCTCAGTTTTATGGACAGTAAATTTCTTAGAAATGATCTAAAACTTCTCATATAAACAGTGAAACATGAAAATAATACACAAATGTTCTCCAGCAGCAGTGAAGATTTACTTTACATAATCAGAGCTGATTAACACACAACGTATACAAAAATGCTTAACAGTTATTATTCACAGCTAATTGGAGGATAAATTATATCGTGGTGTGTGTGCACATTGTACCCTTGGGTGCTGCCCTTTGACAATATGGTTGAGTTAAGGCCTTTGGGCTCTATCATCATAATGTTCTTAACCGCATACAAGGATCAGTCAGAGTCGCCATGAGACATGGTGGCACATGCTGCTGCACTGATATATTGTTAATCATAAAACAACATACTTGGTTGTATTATTCACTGAATCTGTTACATTCAGTGTAGCTGGGTCTGACTTTCTTACTGTAACAGTGCTACAGGCTAAAGATGATGCTTGTCTGCAAGAGCCGTTGGACTGATGAAACACTACATCTACATACGAGCCATCTATAGTTGGTTAAGATCTTCTGTTGATTGGCACTGGCACCTCTGAGGGCCCACGTGTACATGGATACAGTAAGCAGAAACAGTATGCAGTGCATGTATTTCTCGACAGAGAGAGAGAGACAGAGAGGGAGAATAAAGAATTGGTCATGGAAAGCACATTTCCAGTCAAAAGAAAAACAACTATGTGAGACTTGAAAGCTGCGGTGCAGAAAAATAACCTTAATCAAGGCTATAAAATTATTTTTCCAGTGTGCATTCACAACCTCAAGAAGAGGCTAATTGTAATGTGCTATTATATCCTGGCTGTTAAGTTAAGAGCAAATTTAATGAATTCATGCAATGGTAACACTATGGAACAAATCAGTCCTTTAGGCGGTCTAAAAATAAACCACAGAATGTGAAGTAGAAATCAATCAGTAACACTACAAGCCAGACTTTTTGCATCCTGATTCCAATAAAAAGGGCGACCCTTAATTAACCCTGTTCTTGCTGGATGACTGTCAGAGATATTGTATAACAATTCCTCATTAAAAGCTATTCTTACTGATTTATTTGATTTGCTTACAGGAGATTGGTTTATTGTGCTACAAGTCTAAGCACAGAACTGAGTTAACATGCAGAAATGATGAAATAATATCAGCATATTAGCCATATGCCTGGGTGCCTCTGAGTTCACCATGAGTCACTTTAAGCTCAGTGAATTTCATCCAGCCAATGGACTCTCCAAAATATTTGGATGGATGTATTCTGCTCATTTCAAGTTATGGAGTATTTTCAGATATTTCCAGATGGCATTCAGCACCTACTTTTCGTTTGAGAACATTGCGTGCTACCAGATAAAATATTACAGGTTCAGCGATTCAGATGAATACAGAAAAAAAGTGCTGTTTTTGCCATGTGTTGATTTGAGTGACCTGACAGCAATCACGCCCAAACAGACACCGAGAAACAACAGCTGTAGTTTTGGGCGAGTGTATGGACTGATGCCTCTGTGTCCAGAGACGACATTTGCAGCCCACGGCGTGTCACTTCCATGTTGTTGTTGCGGAGGTGAATGTATCACCGCAAGCAAGGAGCGGACAAGTTTTTATGTGATTAAGAAGATCTTACAGCCAATACAAGGAGAATACATGGTCCCGCTATTGATTTGGCCCTGGGTTCTCCTGCTGTGGTTGTTTATTGGCCCTTGACTTC
The DNA here is from genome assembly GCA_016801845.1 of Polydactylus sextarius. Classification (NCBI taxonomy): domain Eukaryota; kingdom Metazoa; phylum Chordata; class Actinopteri; family Polynemidae; genus Polydactylus; species Polydactylus sextarius. The sequence continues at coordinate 18,299,117 of CM028908.1, forward strand.
GCTTTTGTGCAGAAGAGACACCTGCAGAGTCCTGACTGCCAACTGACAGACCAGATTCCTGAACTCATGGCTGGATAGCAGCCCACCCAATAAAGGAGCCCCACAGGAGCATAGACACTCCTGGAAGGTGTGAAATGTGTGTGTGTGTTTATCCACCAACTGTCTGAGTGTGTCACTGGACACCTTAGTGACGTGTGTGTTCAGATGTGTGTATGTTTGTGTGTGCTGAGTTCATTTTGACTGATAGGAGTGTAAGGAATGTTAAAACTAAGCAGCCGGGGGAAGTGTGGATTAGTCGAAGGAGCTGGTGGACAGATTCCTCTATGATTGTAGATCAGTTAGAGTGGTCCGTCGATGCCTCTTTTTCAATACACACCTGTTTGTATGAGTGTGTGTTGAAAACACCTTCTCCCTCCCATCCCCCTGCACTGTGGGGGTGTAATCTCAGTGTGTCAGCTCAGGCACTGTTACTCTGAATAAATCATGCAGTCAAAATGTATCTATTAGTTTGAAGCAATGTGATAACCCAAGGAGAAAGTGAAAGTGAAAGAGTTCATTTTGAACTCAGCTTTTTTATAACAAGCTGTAGCAGGAGACTCCTGCCTTCAGGAGGAGGGAGCAGTTTTCCCCATTGTATTTATTTGGTTATTTGTTTATTTTTAACTCAAAAAAGAAACTAAGTAAATTCCTTTCCTTGTCTCACATACTACCTTTTAAAGAAGAAACCCATTAGGCTGCGGACAAGTGGCTGATGGGACAAGAAAGACTCAATAATTCAGCAGCCATTGTTTCCTCTGATGTGAACTGCACTCTCAATTGACCTCTGCTCCTCTGTTGTTTTTCCCCTTACAGGCTTGATGGATCTCCTCACGATGAAACAAGGTTAGGAAGACTCCAAAGACCTTAAAAATATAAATAAAAGCATAGCCAGAGGCAGAAGCTGTAGTGGCTGCATTATGTATAAACACAAACACATGCATGTCAGCCAAAATGAAATAAGCTGACAGAGAAACACACACAGATTAAGTGCACATGTCCTGGACTTCTACATAAATCAACTCCTATCTGTTTATCAACTACAGTCGAGTTCTGCCCCACAGCTTAACAGTCACTCAGTGATAAATTAATTACTTGAGTCCTGCTAGTCTCTCTACTATAGCTGCAGGCCTATCTCCACCATACTATGAAATTGCACGTCTGCACTGGTGAACACACAGAGGTCCAAAGCACCGTAACCCCAGTTGGAAAGTCATAATCAAATCTTGTTCTTGCCCATTAAAGGGCTTATTAGACTGCTGAGTCTGCTGTTGTTGTTGTCTTTAGCAGTTTAATGAACACGTCAACAACAACAACAAAAAAGGAAAAAAAAAAAGAAAAAAGAAAAACATGCGTGTGTGTGTCTGTTCTAAAAACACAACTGAGGAGACTGTTAATATGTTCCACAGTCTAACAACTCACTAGAGATACTGAGGTTATAATAATGAGGCCTGACATGGGGAAATCACTCACACACACATTTCACCCACTTATCCAGCAGTCATGACTGCCAGCTGACAACTTTCACCAAATTAAGACTTGCTGTACAAGATCCAGGTCTAATTAGATAGATGGCTGATTTGTGGTTGTATCATTTGGCCCTGCCCACTCTGGGGAATCTGACCTCTACAGAACTACTGGCAAAACCAGCATTTCAAGACAGGACCATTTGAACACATGTATTTCCATGTGCAAACCTGGAACCAGATGCTTGAATTAGAGTTTACTTCTGGGTTAACATGAACCATATAAGTCATCAACTAGTCCTCCAAACTAAAAAAACAACCATATTAGTTGCTTGTTCGTACCCTCAGATACAACCCATGTCAGGTTTAGGCACAAAAACACTTGTTTTAGTTAAGGAAAAGATCCTGGTTTGGGTTCAAATAAGTTTAAATTCAGTATAGTCCTCTGAGCTTCAGCTGTCACTGTATTTAAGGATTAACATGGCAGACAACATAGATGACCTGTGAAGTTCCCCACTTGTCCTTCAAGGTGTTATTCACTTTAGCACTTGACAATGAAATCTTATCTACCGGCTGAGTGTTGTGAAATTCAGCATGGGGCTGGTGTAATTATTGCTTTGAGTAATTATTTTTTTTCTCCAGTAGGCAAAGACCAATCCATCATATTGATAGTCCACATAGATCCCTATGGGAAGTGCACGCACACTGAATATTTATATGTGGTGAACCACGTTTTACAGAGTCGTTCACTGAAACTGTGCAAGGTGATACTCTTTTACTCTGTGCCACAGGAGAGACTTCCTCATGCCTCACTGATGTTTTTCAACTATGAACTCCTCTGTCTGAAAAACAGAGAGTAGCAGTTTTACTTTTTTCTTCCTTACATTTTGGATGGGGCACAGCAATAGGGAATGATTTCAAGTATTATTCAAGGCCCTTAGTAAACCAATACTATCACAGAGATAGATGAAACCACGCTCGCCCACACAACCCAAGAGGAATAAAAACACTACTGAAGTTTAGAGCCCCAAGTACAGTAAGATAACACAGAGACATGTTTCTGCTCCTGTCTAGCTATGGCCAATTGGATTAGTTGAACCAATGATAAACTAGAAAAGTGAAGGTCTTTCTGTGTAGCAGCAGCAGCATGTGTTAGGCAGATTAAAAGCATCTTCCTCTTCATAAAAATGCAAAAAGGCAAACAAGTGAGACTGACAAAAAAAAATCCTTTTAGTAGGAGAGGCGCTGGCAGTTCCTACAGCATTAAGCCTGCATAAGACCACTTGGCTCACAATACATTATGTAAAACTAGCTGGCTGTTAAGGCTATTCTATCATGGAAAGGTGATGCATGATGGATGGAAGAACAACTCTGCCTACAAATGCTGAACTCTGTGAGGAAGGGAAGCTGCTAAGTCCTGCACACAGCATCTTGAGTTGCATCTGCTACATCGCTATTGGTTGACAATGTTTTTCTTCGTTCCTGCGGAAGCTATAGGCTAGTAGCAGCACAAGGTCAAATTCTGTGTCAATGTTGCCCCAGCTCTTTAATCTGCACAAGAATAAAACCTATTATGATGGAACTGAAAGAAGAGCAAACAAAGTACTGTTGCTGCATAATGCCAGTCAGCTTGTATGCTTGATCACACACACTGACTCTGTTGAATATTCAGACGTATAGCTTTTTCACTGTCTTGCACATGGTGAAACGCAGCGTGAAAAAGCTGTATTGTCTTCACAGAATTCTGATTAACTTCAGACTAAAACCCTCAAACGTAGCAATAAAAATGTACATTTTTACAACCATAATGCCGATCTTAACATACAACAGTGTAGGTTGTCAGATATAATCGACGATCCCTGATGTGATTTACATAAGTTTTACATCACTCTTTTATATAATAATGTATCTAAATACTGAGCCTAGAAACAAGTGAAAGAAATCTAGATATAGCACCAGCCACGCAGCTCAGACACACACCTACACCAACGCATTAACCCACACACACACACAGGCAGTGCATGTTTCTATTGCACATTTTTGTTGCCACCGCCTGCTCAGTTCTCTACTGTAATTGGAAAGCCAATGAAAGCATTCAGGGAAACACGACCATACAGCCAGGGGAAGACATTCAGGTACAAGACATTAAAATGTATAAGTTTCACCGTTATTTTTTTCTCTGTGTTGTTTGTAATGTGCAGTTCAGATTTTGGCAAGGGTGCACCACCCACCAGGGTTGAGGGGACAGTCATTTTCTCATATCACCCTCCAGTGTCTTCCCACGTCCATCCCAGATGTTGGTTATCTAGTGGTCACACTAAAACTTCACGCTGATGAAAGCTGACTGACATCATGAGAAATTAATGTTAGGGGAGAGTGGGGTAATTTGTGCCAAGGGGCAAGTAGTGACACCCCTGTTATCTAGAAAACCACAGAAGAAGTTGGTCATATGAGCATATATTTTTGAAGAGGCCATTTCACTAATCCTGCAAATGTGGGAAACAGACTGAGAGGTAAGCACATTTAAGTAAAAAAAAAAACAAAACTATTTATTGCCCTCAGAAGTAAAATTTCTGTGATCAAGGTTTTTTTTTATTGCTGTGTTTGAACAATTATAGATAACTTAGTTGTAGTTTAGAAATAGTTCACACATGTTTTAGTGCTTTAGTAAGCTGTGCCATGAGTCTATACATTTAGCATGGTGCTAACTCAAAACAGCTAGGGGATGCATTTTTTTTTAATTTTTTATTTGTGCTAAAGGGCCTGTGGTAAATTGTGCCAGTGGCACAACAGTAATGATGATGATGATGGTGACAAGGATCGGTCTGCTGGAGATTTTGTCATTGTGAAGTTTGCAGGTAAAAAATCCAAATCCTATAACTATGTTGGATTGTTGGAGAATGTTGAAGGTGATGAGATCAGTGTAAAGTTTCTGAAGCAAAGTTGTAAGAGGTCTGTTGATGGAAAGCCCATCTTCACATTTAGAAAGAACGATAAAGGAGTCATCCCTAGAAATGATGTACTCAAGAAACTACCCACACCACAAAAACTTGGTGTTACAGCCAGAAGGGAGCGTGAGTTCACATTCTCTAGCAGCACTGACAAGTGGGATGTTCAGTAGTCACCTATGAGTAGATGCTAATTTTGGAATTTTTGTTTTGTTCCGTTTTGTTCTGTGTATGTTCATGTGGCAATAGGCCTTGTTATAGAAAAGTGGCCTTTGATATTGTTAAAACTTTAAATAATTGTTAAATAAGTAATTTTGTATTGAATTTGTCTTGCTTTTATATAGCACTATCATTTGTGAGATTAAATTCATCTGTTTTACTTCAATTATTAATGCCACAATTTACCAGAGTGTATTCTCTCTGACACAACTTACCTCGCTCCAGGGGCAAGTTGTGCCACAAAACAACTTTTGTTTTCTAAAACTACATATCTCAAACAGTTTATTTAAGATCCAAAATGATTGTTACCAGCGATGCACAACATCCTAAACTATATGTACATGTTTAGCTGGAGGCATTACTGCAATCCCCTTGCTTTAAAAGCACTTTAAGTAAAAGTTGGCACTACTTACCCCACTCTCCCTACACATCAGCCTCCTGTAGCTATGAAGACATTTAGATCTTTTACTTTTCCTTTAGCGAGGTGGATGGCAGATGGACAGATATGTGTGTGTGTTAGGTTAGTGAGAACCATTAAAGTTGATGTGGGGCATGAGGGTTATGGGTTTGTCTCAGGAACATTTCTGGTTTTCACTAAAAGTTTATTCATTTTAAAAAATATACTGAAGGAAATCATATAATCATTTAAGTTTACCTCCATAGATTCTTTAGTAGCACTGCCCGCATCCATGTCAATGGTCTCTGCAGATTAATTAGTGCACAGACATGACCACCTTCAGACTAACACCAAACTTTGTACTCATTGTGTGCCAGATCTTTAATTATCCAAGAGGCTTTGTGTTTAATGCTGTTTCTACTGCCAAACGTTTTTGTTTTGTTATCACATCTTTAATGCACAGAGGCAGTTAAAGCAGTGACTACTGCTATAGATGCATCAAAAAGAAAAGCTTAATGTGTGTTGTTTGAATTTTATTTCACAGAGGAACATTACAAGTTACTTCACTGAGCAACTTATAAGCTGCATTTAATTACCACTGTAGCCAAACTGCCCATCGTCAGCATTCATTGGGGTTGACTTCTAAGTTCTTCCGGCTAATTAGTATGCATATATAACAGCACTGGAAAACAAGTGGTGTAAAAATCATTATCACGAGGAGTGTAAATCTCACATGATAATTTTACACAGAGCACCACTGCAGTGTGTCTGAGGTCTTAATTTTGTCATGAGACATGTAGATTTCTTGCTGTCTACACACAACTGTACAAACATTTATTTTTCTCAAACTGTCAGTCTCTTTGCTTTCTTCCATTGAGGCCCTTGAAATCACTTATTCAAAAAAAAAAAAAAAACAGTTGTACCCTCTTTTTGCCTTATTAATTCATGCTCTGTTTTCTGTGTGGCAGCTGTTGAGACAATAGGGTGGGGACTCCTATCTCCTCTGCTCATTGTGTAGCTGTCTGTGTATTACTTTGTAATCTTTTGATTTTTTTATGCCATCTACTGCAGGGTTGGGCGGTGGGGTAGCGAGAAGCTTGGGGGGGCGGTGGGTTGGATGAAAGCTGGTGGGACAATTTATCATTCTGTTTCTCCCTTGTCAAGTCAAAACCCAAGACTGTTCTTCTCTTAGCCAAAGAGCAGGGATAACAATAGGCAAACAGTCGAGCCATTTCTAACATCTGTATTTCACACGCAATCCCCCGCTGACTGAGGTTTGAACATTCCCCTCACAGCCCTTGACACAGCAAGCTGCTTGCCTCCTTACTTTGGCAGTTTGCTGCACACAAACATACACAGAGACACATGCCAGGAGCTTGCACATACCCCAGCAGAGATGCAGATAAACAGTTGAATAGATAAGGAGCCAACAAGATGAAATGTAAAAACAATTTGACTTGACATGCCACATACACGCACACTCCTCCTCCTCCTCTACCCCCTCCTCCTCAATCTCTTCTCTATCGCTGCAATAAGAGCATCATTTCTGTATCATTTCTGTTGTTGTCTTTGTCAATCTGCGGCACTGTAAATGGATGCTTTTAGAAATATGATGAGTGATCACAAGTAAATGAGGATGAAGAAAGAATTGTTGCTCGATCTTATGGTCATACTGAGGACAAAATACCCACTTTTTTGTTCTCTTTGCAGTTGTAAATCGACGTGACACACAGACACACACATCACTGTGTGTTAAAAGTGGGACAAACACTCCAGACCCATGGCAGGAATACAACACCGCTTCAGTTCAAGTGTAATTTCTCTTCACTACGCAGCCAGTTATTTTCCGTAGGCTTCATTTTATCATTCCCCTGACAAAAAAAAAAAAAAAAGATTTTGCACGCATACACAACTTCTTTTCTGTGCTTGAATTTCCAGCACAGAAAATAAGGCAACTTAACCTATGTGAAAAAATGCACTTCCCTAGGAAAAAATCCTCACCAAAGATTTTGTAGCTAGCTTTTTTAAGACTCTGACATTTGTAAAAAATAAATAGAAGAGACCCTTCTGAAGAAATGTAGAGAAGACTTTACTTATTATGAGACATTTAAAGTAGTTAGAAAGTAATGTCATATACCATAATCTCCAGTTATATAGAATAAAACAGCATATATTTATTTGTCTCTCAAGGGGAACTGTATCTGTTTGACAGTATAAAATATTATGAAAATAGATTAACAGAAAATAAAAAGGCTAACAGCAAAATAAATAAATAGTTTATATAAAAAAATAAAAGGTGCAAAGTCTATAGAGATGAGGAAGAAGGCTTGTGGGTGCGATGTTTGCAGCTGGGACATGACCATCATTCTTCTCACGGCGCTTGACTCCATCCCCCTCCCCTCCACCTCGACTCCTACAGGATCCTTGGTATCTTGTTGTTGCATCTTTAAGAAACACAGTGTCATCAGCTGATCACTGGAGAAACAATAGGGCAAAGGCTTAACGGCTCTCTGGTTGTCATAGTCAAAAACAAAAACAGGCCAAAAAAAAAAAACACAAGAAAAATAAGAAAGGGGGAAAAAAAACATGAGAAAAAAGCTGTCCCGATAAAAAGGAAGAACGGTTTTAGTTAAATTGTTCAAAAGTTTAGGTAAAAAGAGAGAACATGGGAAAAAGTACGAAAATGGGACACTGCTGTCAAACTGGCTGCTACCCACCTGGCGCCATTTACCTTGGACACAGTTCTTACATAATCACATTTATTCAATGATATATATTTACATTCTGATTGATCAGTGGAAATTTCTTGTTATTTATGTGAAATAACTCCCGTAGCACTAAGTCAACAGACAATTTACATCCTGCACATGGGATGAAAATCCAATCAGCAGCATCTGATATGGATTTGAACATCACTTAATAATACCTAATTTGACAGAAAACTTCAGCTCAGGTCTAAGACCCAAACAGGATAAATTGAAGCAGCCTCAGTAGCAGCAGTGGAGGGTAACTACATTCACCTAAATACTCTACTTAAACAATTCTGACATTCTAACTCATCTACATTTCAGAAGGAAGTATCGGTAGTTTTATTCATAAGCTTTAGTTACGAGTTACTTTTCACATATAGATTTTCCATGTACAATATATAATTCATGAAGCACCATTATAGAATAAAAGTACCCAACAGCATATAAAATTAACATGAGCTCCATCTTGACAGCATTTTAATACTGCTTGTATGTAAATCAACAGTCATAAAAGACCCCTATAACACTACTCTAAAAGTACTTTTATGCTGTGTTACTGCTGTTTTCACTGAGGAAAACTTCTCAGAACTTCTTCCATCACTGCCTAGGCAATATCAACAAATCTGGTCAAAAACATATTTAATGCATGAAAGAGGGAAATCTTCAGTGTGATGAGAAATGCAGAAATTGTGAATGTTCAGCAGGTAACCAGGTTGTTCTCTGCGCACTACATGACCCAGGTCTGAACTGACTGAACGGCTGTTAGAGCACTGCTGCAGCAGCAGTGTCCAAAAAGGGAAACATTCAAAGACAACAATAGTCTTTGCATGATCTTATAACATTGAGTGCATCTTTGTTTAAAGTTAATGCAATACCTCTCGAGTGCTCGCAGTGGACAACACACAGCAGAGATCCTGTGGTGCTTTTACTCTAGTTTAGACCTTATCAGCCAGACTTGTTGGCGGCATACTCCCTCCTTAAAGGTTTAAAGAGAAGTGTTGGTGACAGCACAGGTGTGGTTAGTGGCAGCAGATCTCATCTATTAGACTAAAACTCTGTCAGATCCTGTCACCTTAACGCAAAGACCCCTCCTCTCTTACATATCAGAGTTGTTTTTTTGTTTTTTTCATTAGTTACTTCCTTATTTATATTTCTTTACTTATTTCTTTATTTATATTTTTCCCAACAGCATCATTTAGAACGTGCAAACACTTTCCATTGCCGCTGGCAGTTTGGCTGGAGTTTGTCTTCATTCCATGAAATGAATATCTATGTATTTTTGGATTTATTGCTGAAGCTGAATCATGAATTATTAACAAACGTATACGTTAGAATATCCCACACTAAAAAAATAGTGAGGAGCAGCACATTCATGTGGTTTATAAAAACTGTTCAAGTTAGATGTTTTGCAGTTTTGTTCATAGTTTCATCACAAAGACACTTTCTACCCATCCCAATGTATTGTTCCCATTTTAATTTTAACTCAAGTTGTATTATTTTTCCACTTCACATACCATTCCCCCATTAAAGTTATAAATATGCATCAGTAAATCAAAACACACATCCGGCCTTGTTTTGGCTTGTCTCTCTCATTTATATATTCCAGCCTCCACTACAATGCTTTGCACTGAAGTCAAATAAACAAGCACAAACCTCCAGTTAGCTTTGTGAAGTTGTCCCATCAAGTGAACAAGCTGTCTCTGCCAAATAGATGAACAACGCAAATGGTACAAGTTTCTGCCAATTTGCATGATGAGAAAATGATATGCTGGGCAATGGCCCTGGTGTTGATGAAAAGAAATATGGAAAATAGTTGCTATATTTAGTATCCCCGCAAGCACTCAGTTGGGGATGGCTCTGGCTCAAATTTGTGTTGCTTTCTGTGAGTGCTGGGATGAAACATTGGTGGTGGTTGTGTTTAAACACCATCATTCGACAGGCATGGTAATCTATAATTTCAGGAATTGCTTTCTTGTCCTCAAGTGGCACAGATGTTACAGTGTGAAATGGAAAGAAAAGGAGACATGAAATATATCAATTTGCATTTTTATGTTGGCTGTAAATGGGAGTTAGAATATATTGAGCGCTGGTGAGTGTGGGTCAGGAGCCGAGACCTGAGTGTGGCCCTCAAGTACCATCAGGTAGCAATTACTGTTGAGACCATCATCAATACAATTCAGTCACCCAGCCCTCTCTCCTAGTCACACCAGGAGAGCCAAGTATCCTGATTATAACTTGCACAAGTACATGTGCAGTGCCTGTGTGTGTGTGTGTGTGTGTGTGTGTGTGTGTGTGTGTGTGTGTGTGAGTGAGTGAGTGTGAGTGTGAGTGTCTGTGTGTGTGTTTAGACAGATTATAGGGTATACTCTGCAGGCATACTGCTATAGCCTCCATCTCTGATTAACACAGTGGGGGCAAAATGACTGTGAGGACTTCATGGGGACTGGGATGAAGAAGGCTCAGAAATGAAAATAATAGTGCAGAGAAGAAGTGGGACTGGGGGCTGGGTGGGAGGACAATTTGATGAGATTGTCCGCTGTGCTTTTGTTCATGTGTCTCGGTTGAATGATATTCTTTGTTTTAGTGTGCATAGATGGGATAGATCTACATCTACATCTATGTCTACATATATATGTGTCTACACACACATACACACACACACACACACACACACACATATATATATATATATATAATTTTTTTATTATATCTTCATGCAAATTCAAATGCATATGATATAGTATGGACTTTTATCTTTGTATAAGCATGGTACTTTGTTCTGTTACAGTCTTTTCACAGAGGCAGAGTATGATGGAGTGACTCGGACTTCATAAATATTTTCTGTTGCTCTGGTTGTGTAAAACCATCATTGCAGAACTTGGCATTTTCCATTACAGCTTGACAGCTTCTCTCTGAAGTTCGAAAACATCGCCTCATATTTTTTTCGAGCCCTTTGCTTCTCACAGCCTTATAGCAGGGCTAAGAAAATCCAAGGCAACAAGTTGAGCCTAATAGGCAATTAGCTTTTCAATAAGCCCTACTCACTGTGATCACTGGACTACATTAGTCTGTGATTCTTAGTGAGAAATGCCTGCAAGCTAGATAATCATGGCCATGTTCAAAAGTAATTAAAGTTTTGGTGGAGTCAAAAGTATTTAGCAGGTAGGTTATATTTATGCTGTGCACATATGGTCCATAAATACTGCAAAAACTAAACTGAACATAGTGACTTGGAATATTTCTTTAAATGTTTTACTAGACCAAGAAAGGAGACTTTCGCCAGTGGTGCCAGGTTCAGATTCACTTCACACATTTTGTGTCATTTCTACACAACACTCACTGACACAGCCCTTCCCACTCTCATGCTCAAAGGCTTCATAGTGCACATCTTTGCTTCTCAGTGTCCCTGGCCTCTCCTTGTACCCTGCTCCTCCTCCTCCCCATCCCCCCGTGCCTCTTCCTGTTTCCTTGCATCAGCTCCATTTTTGTCTCTGAGTGTCTGCGAGAGCTCTAGTCGTCCACCCGCTCTATCCTGAGCTGAAGGATCGATGAGCGACCGGGCCTCTTACTGTAATCACTGACCCATTCCCCAGCCACCGTTTGGCCCCTGACCTCCTTTTCCTCAGCTTTGAGCACGAAGCTTTATTTCTGCACTGCCAGGTCCAAGAGGTCGTAATGATTTCAGTTCACTTGGGTTACAGCCCCTGAGCCAACTCAGACTCTAAAAGTCCTGACAGATTTTTGCTTCCATTATTACCCATGGCACTGACTTCACACTGGTAGCATAACTCAGCCAGATCAGCAGAATTTACACACCAGGAACACGGCAAGTTGTATAGTTCACAGCAAGAGGTGTGTCAAAGGTAAAAGTTCCCCGACTGACCAGATGTTTTGTGCAGCTAAGGAGTTTCTTCCTCTGAGAGCCTCAAGTATCTAGGCTACATACCTGAGGGTGCTTTGATAAATCATAACTTGCATAGACTAGATATCTGTCTCCATAGCAACCCTCAACCCTTGTGCATAGAATCAGCAGCACTGCATAGCATGGCATGGTTCTCAGCTTCCAAGAGCAACAATTATAACACACTTCCTTAACAACTAGTGACTGAAGGACGGGAATTGATACCCAGGGTTAAATAAATAAATAGTTATTTTCAAATGTGTGCTTTCTGCTTGTGTGTCACCAGTCCTTGTCCTGCTTCTACATAAGCGATTCACGGTACTAAGACCCTTGGGTTAATGGTGTAATGTTTGCCTGGGTCCAAGGATGTTCCTCTGAAAATATTCATTGTTGAATAGCCGCTGAATGTCAGATGGAAAACAAATGAGTCTAGCTAATTAAGCGTAGTAAATGTGTGACTGTCAGAGGAATCTTTATTTCTAGCAAAGTGTCAGTGCTACTGATGTTGAATAACAACATTGGCTGTGCTGTAATGTTTGAGGAACAGGTTTTGTACATAATGCAGGAGGTTGATGGGGTCATTATTTACAATAACAGCACTCTCCCTGAGATGTTGAATAGTTAATCCATCATCTGTGAATCATCTAGAACTAGTGATTTATTCCTCTGTGTCTGCTGCTGCAGCTCCTCTGCAAGAAGAGCAGATAGAGATCACGTCAAATCCCACTGGGTTTTGAACATGCATTTGTGGAGGCATGTTGATTCTCTCATCTCATTCATGCTGTTGCCATGTGCAGTGAATCATTAAATTATAGTGTGAGTTCCCCACAAAAGTGCATAGTCATATGTGCAAATCTCTTGTGAATTCGCATCTCTTCTAAATGTCAAGTGATCTGTAATGTCTGAGTGTATGAGTCTTTAATCTACACCTGCTTCTTGCCTGTTGCATATGACTTAATTCAGCTGAATCTTCAAAGGGACTTAGAAATATGATCTGACAGAGGGGTAATTCAGTTAAGACTTCACTTGACTTCACTTTAAAGAAATATTGATTGCCTCAGTGGTTCCCTGATGTTTAATTTGGAGGTTTATTTTGTCTTTCTGTGTTGCTATGGTCTATATTGTTATGTTCTATTGTGTAATTTCCTGCCACTGGTGGCATTTAAGATAGCAAGTGGGACATCCAGTATTTCTAAACTTTAGTAAAAACACATTTATCATGTTGACATCACAATAATCTAATTAAACAACCTCATTATTTGCAAGCTGAAAAGTTTGCTAGAGTAACATCCATGCCTGGATAGGTTTGAAAATATAAACACTATTCTGTGATGGGTTACAGTGCATGTCACACTGAAATGAAAATGCGTGCTTTGTTCAATTGTATTTCTGTGACAGAGTATGCATGGTGTGAAAACAAAATTTAGGTTTCACTCTGGTCACCAGGCGTGTAAAGGGGACACCCTGTTAGCTCCCATTAGCCAGTGGCTGCCATGTCACTTGATATTAGCATCACACATTCTCCGCCAGGCTCTCACCCAAAGGTGAGTCAGAGTTACCATCTCTTAATTTGGTGCCAAGACTCAGTCACCTGTTTTTTTCCCCTACTCATCTCTTTTATCTCCTAACAACTTTCTTCCAATATTTCTATTCCTTTCACATTCTTATAAATAAGTCATATAATTGCAAGTAACAATGTTCTTTGGTTGGCAGCACATATGTCTTTTAACAGTTGAAGCTTAAAGTGTGCAGTGAGCGGTGAAGACAATGGAAAGAAAATGCAGAGCCTAGAAATGGAGAAATGGAAGGATAAAACCAACCATTGTTTATTCTCTGAGGGGCCTAGCTTAGAGGTTGCATTAGATGCTTAAAAAAGAATTTGTTTATCCCTGTGTATAGTCAGTAAATAATAAATAATGAATTAATTGACTGCTTTCTTCGGGGTCCTAAGCTTTGAAGCGGGATGGGCTTTGAAAACTTTGGCATCAGAGAGAATTTTGCCAGGTAGCTGCCTAATTACACTTCCAAGGCCTGACTGTCTAATAGATTCCAGATTTTAACAATCACACAAACCGAACTCTACCAGTGTAATACGTTTTAATAACACTTTTGTTTGCCAAAGTATTATTTTTAACTGAACTCATGACTACATCAGACCTTAGACCTTTTTGTGAAATATAAAAGCCATCTCACAAAATATTATCTCTTGATCCAGCACAAGAGTCAGGTTCAGATGTTCAGAATTTATTGTGTTAATGTTAAATATGAAGAGAATCAGAGGCAAGTTGCAGATTCAGGGTGATTCATGTTTAAACCCAGATCAAGTGTTGACTTTTATCTGACACAGACAAGGAAACATTTGATCAATATTGGTATCAGTTGTTCTGAAACATTTATAGACTACATTCTCTTGTCTGTGGCCTTTCTCTCTTTCTACCAGCATTTTTGTTTCACTGTGATATCCAGTAATATTTCACTCTTATAATTTAACTTAGACAATCATTCAAAAACAAAAACTACACAATACTGTCCTTAACAGCACTTTTCTTGGCATAATGGAATCAGTAAATTCACAGCATCCTATCTGGATGCTCAAGAGATATTTGTGTGTTTTTGAGTGGGAGGATTGTCGGTGTGACTACTAGACTGACTAATGAATTGTGACATTCGGGCACTGTGGCCAGCAATGTAAAAGATGTGTATCTCAATAAGTAATCATCAGGCTGCTCTTGAGAGGAGAAGGTCTCTGGGAAACATCACCAATTATGTCTAATTGTATGTAACATTGCGTCAAAGCACATGCCTTCGGGACATAAACGCAGGAGGACAGTTGTGGGGGCTTGAATAGATTACAGATGATAACGAGGAGGCTGGCGATCAAATGCAATGACGGTAATGTGACAATAATCTGATATAATTACATGAAGATGAGTCATTATTTGTGTGTTTGCTCATCTCTTAGATAGCGGTCGGTACTTGTGAGGCATACAAGACCAGCACATTTAATGAGTAAGGAGGTGCAGACAGACAGAGTATTGCAGACTGAATGAGAACAAGCTTTAGGAGGTTGAGAAGATGGGTGGGGTGTGAAGGTTTGTACCCAGAAGACTGCACTGAAATGTTGCACTTATGAAGAATGCATACAACATTTAACTAGAGGTGGACTATATACAAATTACACTGTATGAATTTGACACAAAATATGGATTTTGCCTAGACTGCACTGACTAGTAGAGCTCTCACAGATCTGAAGATGATAGAACAACACAGTTTGAGGCAGCAATGCACTAAACCATGTCTACATCTCTATAAGAAGAAGAAAGATGGTGGTCCAAAAAGGAAACCGAGAGGTAGAGATATATAGAAATAAAGCACATGAGAAAATGTTCTAATCTAATATGATTATAGCCGTCATTTGTTTTTTGATTTTCTCTCACTAAACAGTATGTGTTGCTTTTACTTGCTGATTCAATAACGAAAAATGGTTTAAAACAATGAAGTATTTATATTTCCAAATACACATTCAAATGTAGCCTTGACACCATAACTACTAAAATACCATTAAGGTATAACGGTATATTAGTAGTTAGTATATTAGTACTATGGATGTTGCCACAACAGAGGACTGTGGTATCTAGGTCTGAGCAATGGGAAGGGAAAATATTTAAATGATTCGCTGCTGCATTTTACAATTCAGACATCCCATTAATTCTAAAAAGCATTCTTGACTTTCTCTTGACATTGCCCAATTCTCTTGTCTGAGTCATCCTAATGTGAGTGATTGTGAGTATACCAGTGTGGGTGTGTTTAATGTCCCAGCAGTTAAGACTACTAGCGTAAACAGACAGCCAGGCGCCATCTGTTTCTTTATGATCCTTGGTTTGACTACTTCTAACTTACCACCTCCATTCGCTTCCTTCTTAACTGCAGCTCTCTGGAGACAACTCTGAAACTGAGGCCTTACTTTTTAAGAACCACAGCCATTGTACTATAAAAGCTTAAACTCTCTGCAATTAAACTCAACCTGGTTTGTGGGTTCATCCTATAAGTGATAATGGATGAGCACAAAGACAGCATGTGGTAAAACATCTCAGTTAACATCAGCGAGTCGAGGCATTTGTGTATAAACGTGCATTATTTAGAATTTGTGTGTTAAATTACTTTCCGTGTTGAGACTAAACTCCAACAGACTGCATTTCCTACTCCTGCTCGTATCCTTCTCCCTCCTCATGTGTCTCTTATTCTGATTTCACTCACGGATGTCTTCGATCTCCCCACCACCCTCTGTAACACCAAGAGTCTCCTTGTTTAACCTATCATTTAAGAGCATTAGTTAGAGAGAGGCCTGTTAAGAAAAAAAAAAATCACACTGGGTGATTCTCTCCTTTGCAAGTGTAGTTTTTACTGGAGGCATAAAAGTCTTCAGTAATCTCTCATCCTTTCCGGAGGTGCTAGGTTAAATAGGTTAGCAATGATTTGGCATTTTAAAGTGCGGAAACAGTAGACATTAAAAGCCCTCACTAGTATGCTATATATTAAGATTGAATTTCTTTAGAGTAAGGCTTATCGTAGACAACTAGGAGCAAGCGAAGAAAATGTGGAAGTACTATAGAGCGATGAAACAGGAGCTGTGTATCAGGGTTTTGCTGATTACCTTGTTGTTCTGGTCAGATTTCTCATATCAAATGGATTTGCAGCTTACAAGAGTCTGATAGTTCATAATGTGTTAGACAGCCCGACTGTATGTGTGATTGTATGCTTGGGTGGCGGCGTGCAGTTTGTGTATGAGTGTGCATCTGAGTGCAGGTAGGTAATATCTTTGTTTTCATCTCTAAGGAGCTTTAGCAGCTCGTATGTCTCAACCATGACGGACAGGGCCCAAGTGGTTTTCCCAGTGTGCTCCTGATCCCGTCACATCAACATGAAATGTTGATAGCGCGGCAATCGGGAAGTCGAAGGCAGTTTGGTTGGTGCGCTCCTTACAGGCAGCTCTGCTCATTGATTTGTGCTTGGGTTTTTAAGGGTTTGGGTTTCCTAACGATTCACCTGCGGTTCTTTTTCTCTTTGACCAGAAAGAGCGTACCCTTGGGATGTTACTGTATGCCGTATCGGACTATCTGTTTGGCCTGTCTCCGCTGCAGTGAGCCTGAGACGCTCCCAGTCATTGGAAAATACAAATCTGGTCGCAGAAAGTATCAGTCTGGCACCCCACAGGAAGGCCAACAGGCACAACCGGCATCAGCACTTTACATCATCCAATGAAAAGATCTAAGCTAGTGTTGCAAATATAGGTGGAGTGTGAAGGAACATGTCCAGAGGAAAAACTCATTCAGAATCCTGCTTGCCAATCATCTTAGTTGTTCATGACAACTATTGTGCATATAAAATGCTACAAAAGTATCCGTACCCTTTTTTTAGCCCAAATTTACACATCTTTAGCAGCCACATGAATCAGAGAGGTTCGAGCTGGGAAGCATGACTACTGGTCCCAAAAGCCTAAAAGGCTGTTGTTGGTGCTCCCTAATGACAGATATGATATTCAACTTGAAAGAGGAATTACGTATCCAGGATACAGGAGGCTGATTGACACAACCGCATGAGCCGTCTGAAAATTGCATCTGACTCCTTCAACAAATACAAAGACGACAAGGTGTCGAGTGGGAGGATAATGGTAGAGGACATCAAAGCATCAGTGGCAGATCTGTAACTCTGTATACAGAGCACTTTGCTATCACTGTCATCAGTGGGTTGTGTCACTCACAAAATCCATGTCCTTATCAACCAATCACACTGCAAGTAATGCTCTGATTTGAGGTGACTGAATTACTGACGTAAGATGATAACAGTGTTTTTTTTTTTTTTGTGATCACACTGTGATCACAGTTTTTTTTTTTTTTTTTTTTTTTTATCCACGGAGTAATCATCTTTCAGTACACAATAGCCAAATAGCCCTTTTTAGCAATCTCTTTCTCTGAGACAACACCCCCCCCTCTGCTATTAGTTGCACAAAAAGGAGTCTTATATAGGTCTGTCTGGTTTTGTAATGGCTTGCCGCCACAGGGACATAGGTTTGTTCATTGGAAATCTTAAACAAAGCGCAAGGTCTTTTGGCCCTGTCTGATTTGAGAGTGTGGAGAGCAGGATTGGCTATTATCTCGTGGGGGCAGCTGCTGAGGAGCACTGGGAGGCTACAGCCAGACCCCAGGTGCACTGTCGTACACAGAGGAAATTGAGCAAACAGGAGATAAGTGAGATGGAGGGCTGTCTTTCTCTGTAGGGCCACGTCACAAAACCATCCCTCACTATTAGGTTTCCACTCCTCTCTGTTCCTTGCCGCTTGCTCCCACTCTGCTCCCCTCTCTCCCTCTCTCCTGTGCTACCTTAAACATGGGGCAAAATATCAGCCCAGCGTTTGGTGGAAGGACATCTTTGGAAACTTGTCCTTTTCGATCCCACTTCTATAAATAGCATCAAACTGCATTACCATGAGACAACACCCTAATCAAAAGCTAGCACTTGCTATTGCACTGTGCAGTGCATACTATAAATATGACATATTGACATTGTTGGAGGTGGGAGATAGCAACAGGAAATGTAGGGAAGGCATTTACAGTCCTATGTAGCTGTCTGTGCTGAAACACCCTGAGGCGAGTGAAAAGAGACAATGTTCAGACAATATCTGTGTTGGCAGTACAGAACTGTGGCAGACAGGCAACTCACAGGGCAAGACAGGTTACATTATGGTGGTCTGCCGCCGTCTAGCCTGGCGCATAAATGAAGCGAATATTATTAGAATCAACACATACATAAACATGCTCAGCATCCATGTCAGCTGCCAGGCGTTGTGCCCCCCACCCCACCCCCACCCCAGGAGATGGTGATGACACAGACTGGTTGGATAAGGGGGCTGCCTGTGGTGGTCATCAGAGCAGCTCACGAGCCTGCCGGAACAGAGTGGTAGTGGCAGGCTCCAGATGTGGTAGGGCCCAGGGGCCCCAAGCACACGTCTACACCCATCACCATACCCCCAGAGTGGGCGGAAAAATGAAGGGAGGTGGTCGCTTCTGGCTTGAATACATCACTTAGATTGAGAAGGAGGGAGATGGTTGTATGCCTCAGAACATACTGTGTCTCATTTTGGGAGGAAAAGATGGGAAATGTGGGGGCAGTTAATGACTTGTGTGCTATGTGTACTGTACGCTTGAGAGAGCACAGAGGTGCTTGTGTTTCTTGGTGTCGCAATAAAACAAAAATGAAAAAAGAATGAGTTGTAAAAGACATGAGTGTGGTGAATAATCTCAATAAAATATGATGTACTTCCTGTATTCAGGAACTGCTCACATAAGGAGACGTGATAAAATGTCACAATACTGCATCATGACAAGGTGACACCCTTTACTTTTGTCCTAGTGATAAAAAGCTTTTCGCTCACATTATATTATTAGCCTCATTAAAATAATTCCAATGAAATCAATTTGCAGTTTAATTTAAAGTAATGTTTTGCACATCCACAAATTTGAAGAAAGTCAGTTTCTATGTTAAATGTACCTTATGTTATATGCCCAACTATTAACATGACAGCCATGATCACTTGCTTGAGCACTCCTGTTTGTGTGTGGGTGCCATGATTATGATGGAAACACTAGAGGTGAGGAGGCTGCTCAGTCTGTACTGACACATGTAGAGTGATGACAGACTGATAACATGCTCATTATAGAAACTACATGTGGAGATGCCACATTCATATGTCAAACCGTGTCAATATGTTTACTTTATTTCCAACCTTGCAGCAACTACCATTATAGTCTTTCATCACACATCACCCAGCACTGGCCTTTGACCTACATAGCTATGTGCTTACCTAAGGAAAGAATCTGTAGCAGGGGGAGGGAGGTACTACAACAACAACAACAACAACAACAAGCCTTCAGCACTCCCTCTCTGAGCTTTCTTCACTTTTCCCCGCTCATCTGTTCCTTTGTCTCTGTCTATCTGTGCAAAAGCACAGGGACGATTTATTAGCTCCTGGAAGCTGTTATGCCCAAAACACCACTAGATCAATCTTCATTAGTCATTGGTCAGCGTGAGCTCAGGCAGAGGAAAAAACAAGGCTCCTGTCACCTGCATGGATATCTTAGGTCCATTTTGATAGATTCTCTGAGGAACTGACCTTTGCCGTAGTCAGTAGGGACTCAGGGGGTGATTGAGGAACCACTTGGTCCTGGTTTATTGAGTGATTCTTGCTAAATCTTTAAGCTGATTGTTGAGTTATTTACTTTTTCCAAAAATCACAATTGGACATAGTATTTTGTATCTAAGGTACGAGAGGATAAGATAAGATCCTGTTCCATTCTAGTCTTTAAGAGACTAATATTCAGTAATATTCAGTACTTTCTTTATTCATGATAGCAATATAGCAGGGAATTCCAGCTGTACTGATCATTTTAGATGAATCCTTGAAAGTGAGCGTGACTGAACATACATGCATGAGACTTTATATACATCCTTGTGTCTACAAGGGGCATCAGTTGTCTTAACTTTCGTTTGTTTGATTCTTCTGCTTCTGCAAGACTGACAGTCCACCTGCTTAGCAGCTTATCCCTCATTACATTTATATATGTGTGTGTGTGTGTGTGTGTGTGTGTAATAAGGATTATGTTAAAGCTCATCAAAAGCATGAATGTGTGTTTTTGCTGAGTGCAAACATGTCATGTCAATCAGCTTTGAGTTACAACTGGACGGGCAAATAAGTAGAGAGTTTATTACTTCACCTATTGCTAACAGGTATTTCCACCAGCCATGGATGAGCCTGTGTGTGTGTGAGAACTTTAACAAGAGAGTAAGGTGGTAAGCAAAAGCATCTTCACACTCTAACTTTTCTCCCATCCTTACATGAATGTTTCCATTTTATTAAGTATTATTGAGTTAAAAAAAAGGCAAGGTAAAGTCTGGGCAACCGAGACAAGCGGCAGATAAAGACGCTGTAGAGTGAGGAGCCCATTTTCTTTTCATTTAGTCCTGAGTGGTGATTTTGTGCCTCCAATCGATGCTGGGTAATAAATAAATAAAACAAACATAATGTGAATCTGTTTCTCTTAGATTAGCACACATTAGATTGAGGCCTCGCCATATCTTAATGTGAGGAGAACGACAGAGAAAATCTATGAACTTTCTCGTGATAATGGAGAGTTTATTACAGTAAATAAAGCATTCCCTCATTTCCTGTCAGCCAAAGCTGATATTTTGTAACGTGTCACTGGCAGTCTGGAGCTGCTTTCCTGGCCAAATACACAGCCTAGCTCGGTGTTGGTGTGAATACAAAAACACATTCCCTGGGAGAGCATTTGTTCATGAATACCATTTACTAACATTATGATCTCGCAGCACTCGCATGCAGCTGTCTGAAATGTGAGGAAACAGGAAAATTTGATTTTCATCTCATGCACCTCTCTCTCTCTCTCTCTCTCTCCCTCTCTCTCTCTTTTTTTCATTTTTTGACCAAGCCAACGGCCCAATTATAGGGAGTGAAAAGTATCGAGGAGAAGCAGAGTGGTGAGTATCGGAATACAATTTATGAATCATTAAGAGAGAAGGGAGCATTAATATTTCATAGCCCTTAGACCACCAACAAGTGCTGGAGTGGATTCAGTAAACAGGCATGTGCGCATTCACATGTGTGTGCTTGCACTGCAGCGGCAGCCTCAACTGCATTCATGCAGCAGCGGTGGATGAATTCATGCACCACCGCACCCTGCACCATAAAGTAAATATACATATGCTTATCGCCACACACATATATAATAAAAACATACTAAAATCCCTCTGGAGGAATTTTAATTGCTGTTGTCTGTGGGGGTGACACAGTGGGGAATCTGAAATCAACCCCTTAGCACAAGTCTTCTCACCCCCCTCCTCCTCCTCCTCTTCCTCCTCCTCCTCTCATTGGCTTCTGCTCCAAAATGCTCACTCCTCTCTCCCCTCAACCCTTGAGCATAATTACTCCTCTATCTACAGACAGAGAATTGGTTTCCTCTAACTAAAGAGCAGCAGGCTCCTGCTTCCTCCTATCACTCCAGACCTTAGCTGGGTCGCCTCTCCTAATCACCCACTAAAAGCCTGGAACTATATCAAAGGCGGTGTGTGCGCGCAAGTGTGTGTCCATTCATTTGTGTATGCGCCCATAACGGTGCATGTGTTTGAAAGAGCATGAGATGTGCACTCATTTGCGTAAGATTGTGTGTGCATATCTACCCCCCCACCCCACCGCCTTCCACACACACACACACACACACTAATACACACTTGGTATTGTGTGTTAGATCAAAGACATAAACCCCTCTGGGCTTGACACACTCTAGCAAGGCTGCTGCAGCGTCGACACTGAGCCGCAGTAATTCTGCTGATACTGTATGCTGCTATTACAAAAAAAAAAGTGGAATGGGGGAGTGAGCTTTTGGTATACAATGGGGGATCACAGAATTCTCTCATTGTTCTGTGGAGGTGGTGTGCATTGCGTGTTTTGACGAAACAAGAACGATAGCGGGGGCGGCTGGGGAGAAGAAAGCGATATGTGTTCAGTTATAGATCTCACCTTTCGTGCTCCTTTTCCTGAAACATTCCCCAGGGTAGTTGGGACGTCATGATTTCTACAGAGGCTGGATAGTGTGGGTCAGTTTTTATGTGGGAGCGGTACTGATGGCCAGCGCTGAGCCTATGCCACCTCGTGTAAAAAATAAAAGATGAAATAAGCTGGAACAGCCACACCATATATGCTCCACGGGGAATACAATAGCTGAACAGAATGTACAACAAGGGCCCCAGTTGTATTTAGATTTCACAAAGAAAGTGTGAAATGTGTGTGTGTGTTTTGTACCCAATCTCCAGCTTTGTGTTTTCAGCTCTTTTCTGTCCTTTACAAAAAAATAACAGGTACGTGATTTGCCGAGAGGGCTGAGATGACGTAGTGATTGTTTGGTGCCGAGCAGCTGCTGGCGTAGGGGGAAGGCACAAGCGTGTAAGGGGGGGCCATACAGATGAATATTCTCTCTGTTGTTGGCAACTCCACTCATCTTGGCTAGGGTCCTGAAGTGAAGTGGTGCTGGGAGATGCAGACATCAAGGTGGCAATGTAGGTGTCATATTTTGTGTCACTTTCTACTTTGGCTTTCTGTGCCAGAGGGCTGGTACTGGAGATGTGGCTCAATCAAGAAAAGGGTTGTTTAAGGTAATGGGTCAGGTCAAACAAGAGGAGGGTGCTTTTGCTCCACTCTTTTTCAGCAGCACCCTCATTCATTTTACCTCTTTCCTTTGTTCCTTGTCCATAGGAGAGTTGGGAGAGTTGGGGCTTCTGAAATAGCAAATGAGAACTTTTGGCTGGGGTCTCTGTGGGAGGACAGGTATAGAAAGTGGGGACGCGTCTCTAAATCAATCTCTCGATCTTTCTTTCTCTCTCGTGCACGCTTTCTTTCCTTCTCTGCTCTTCTTAATACTCCCTGGCTTTAGCATGGGAGCCTGATGAATAATGGAAAGAATCGTGACCTTTGCAGTGTGGGTTCAGGTCTGTTCTGGCATCTCTCTGATCTGATGAGCGCTTTTTGATCCAACCCACACCATAGTGCAAAGAGATCCAGAGAAATAAAAACCTTCTGATAGACTATACTGTACACCGTTTGCCACTCTGATCCCAAAATGACAGTATTTACCTCAAAGTGAATGCACAAAAAGAAAAATCTCAGCTATTCCTTCAGGAAAAGAGAAAAAACAAAAATCAAAACAAGCCCAGTTTGTTTTCTTGGCTTGCACCTGTAAGTGAAGTGTTATAGTAGCATATGTGAAAATACACAAGTCTTTTACTGTAGTATCCTATGACAAATGCAGTCTTTACGCATGACAAAATGTCCTTCAGTGTGGTTAATAGAACTATGACTAATAAATCTACAAGGCTAAAATAAAGCAGGAGTAGTGATTTCGCACCGATTGTGTTTCTGTATTGAGGACTCAATTCAATGAATGTGATTTGTCCTGACCTTACCCTGCACTCTGTATCTCATAAGTGACTTCCCTGTCAAAGTTCTCCCTCTTTTCACACCGTACACCTTCTCTCTCTCTCTCTACCCCCCAGGGAGTCCTCTCACAGAGAAGACTTAAATAAAATGCTCACACTTCAAGGAAAGGTGAAGGGAAAGCACAAGACAAAGGTGATGGAGAGAGAGCAAAAAAGAGAGAGGGAAAACCTGTCTCAGCAGGCCTGAGTCGGGAGATGATATTCTGATTAAAACGAGATGTAGACTCTAGAAAACATCGATCACACAAAACACTCTTCACCTCAGCCACAGAGCCACGGTGTCCCAAGATGTGGGCAATATTAAAAAATCATGAGGAGTCGATCCCCTCAGTTATGTCAGGGATGGCGAGATTGAAGGTGTGAGAGAGGCAGTGAGAGTATAGCGATGGATGGAGAGAAGTCTTTAAGTGTTCCTGCCAAGCGGAGTGTGAAGCAAGGTCAGGAGAGCTGCATGCAAGAGTGCATAGAGGAGAGGAGGTGTGGAGAGGAAAGGAGTCTTGTTTAAAGAAGGGAGAGCTGTATCACTTAAAGAGAAAAACTCACTGATCCCACACTGATTTTCAGAACACATTAGCTGGAAAAAGTTGTTAACAATACAAAAGTATGATTAGGCCTAAGAAATTGATCTATTCCCATATTACCTAAGACACTTTCTGTGTTGACAGCTGGCTGGATTTTGCAGCGTGTTGTCTGACAACAGGTGATGCTGTGCAGTAGTAGCTGGGGGACTATTTGTGCTGGCAGATTGTTAGGCTCGTGTTATAAACCTGAGCAAAGGACTGATGAGTCATTTTGGTACAGATGGGTTCATTCTCTCCCACTCTACTTTCCATTAAAAACGCAGAGAGGAAGGTAAAACAGAAGATGTGAGACAGTATACCACCGGTCTTACTCTCCTTCCCAAATTGTGCTAAGTAATCAATTGTAGTGAAACAGGTCAGAGGGGTTGTAATTCGACAGATGGAGAAAGCGAACAAACTGAGCTCAGAAACAAAAATGAGATGAGAAACTGTGCGGAGGCGAAGGTATGTGGCAAAGGTCTTTTTTTCATGAGATCTCTACAGTAAATGTTCCTTTAAAAGCTCTGGTATTATTCACCAGAAGAATCTTCCACTCCTTCTGAGGGAGTTTATGTTTTTTTTGTTGTATATTGTACATACGTGCAGAAGCAGGCACCATTCACAAATGGGATCAAAGGCCTGATGGAGTTGAACACTGTGCTCGGTAATCGTTGTTGCCCCTGAATAAATGAGCGACAATTTACTAGTGTTGTTGTTGTTGCTGTTGTTGAGCCCTATGAGCTGTGTGATCATGCTCAAATGCAGGGAAATTGAGGGAGCAAATGGATTGTAGGAGAAAAGATAGCTCTCACATCTCCATCACAACACTCAGCACGGCCAAAAAGCACTGACCATTGAGCATTACCCCATGACAGGCGTTCATTGCTATTGAAACATGCCATCTGTAATTTTAGTTGGAGGTGCATGTGTACTGGAAGTGTGTACAGTGACATTTAGCAACTGTGCGACCGCTTACAAACATATTTGTTAATTCCACACTGTGATTGCTATCAAAAGCTCTGAATATTGCAGTGACTCAAATGAAATGCTCAGTGCAGACACACCTAACTTTCTTAAGAATTTCAGCACTTCAAAAAATGTAATACTGTTAATTTGGGAAACTAATTGATGCTAATTGTTATATTTGACTCTCTTACTTAGTGTCAATTTAAGACAGAGAGTTTTCCAGAGAGTTTGACATTTAAGACAGTAATTATTCTGAGCTACTTATTCTGAGCAACTCGCTTTTTTTTATTTATTTGATATTTAAATAAAAATCACAAATTTTACTTTATATTATGGATACCAAAACTTTGATGCTTAAACATGTTAATAATCAATTCTGCAGCTTTTGCATTTTTGTGCTGTGTTCAACACTATGCACCATATGTTTCCACTCTGTTGCTGCTTAGTTGGTCTACATCTTGAGTTAAGATCCTAGAGAGACAATTTGTGCAGTCCATTAAGGGCTTATGAATTGGATTTAGACCAGTGGACTGGTGTGAATTGAGGGTCTAATCACACAAGCTGACAGCCACTGCTCCCCACCTGCTTTTTCACCCTGTGAATAGTGTTGGCACAGTGTTGGCTCGTGTCTCAAACACACATACAATAATTCATTACCGCAGTCTAGAGCTCACAGCTCTATTCATAAGTGAAGCACAATAGAAACTTGGCTGTCTATCGACTGACATCTATTCTATGCTGTACACAGGCCTGTGCAGGGAGCGTGCTGTTCTACACAGAGACAAAGGACACTTAAATCATATCAGCGTGGCGCTGAATGACTGGAAACACATCTATAGACGACAAAAACACAAGTCACGTTGCTAATATGATCTTGTACATCCAGTGAACAGCTTTTATTCTGAGCACAGGTATGAGGAAGAGCCTGACACTTTGCAGCTTTTGATATGCAAGTGTTGCATGCAGCACTGTTTTAATGCAGTGGCTGATAAAGAGAAAATAAAAAAATAAAAATAATAATAAAAAAAAAACAAAAAAAAAAAGTGCATGCATCAATTCCATTTTTTCCTGTTTCTGATGTCATGTCAACAAGCCCTGTTTATTTCCAAGTGTGACTACAAACATAACTGGAAGATTATAAATAACTAAATAATTGAATGTCAGATGCTATCGGGTGGTTTACCAGAACAACCACACATCCGCAGCCACTGTCATGGAAGTGTTCGAGTCCTGAGCCGATGTGAATGTGAGCAATGTTTTCAAACCCCATGTGTGTTGATTTATTCAGACTACCGATATGCTGGTTCAAAGTAATCCAAACCGCGTGCTGGTAATTTATTAATAAGCCTTAGTTCTTGATGTTAAAATTCAGGACTGAAATTCAATTATGATACCCTGAGAAAGCGCTAGATGTTAATGAACTGGACATGCATGATGAATGCTGACTAAATTCCCTCCTGGCTCTTATAACTCCTGTCCAGCCTGTCTTTCATTTAAACAGAATGAACTGTAGTTATTCATGTTTAAATACTAAGGCCTTGTTTGATACTGCAGCCATTATTAGGGTTATAAAATAAAGAAGTCAGTGGAAAAATTATGAACAGTTCATGTGTTTTTTTTTTTTTTTTTTGAACAACCGTACTTACAAACAACAAGAATATATTTGGTTTCAAGGCTTCTTAACTAACTATTTTCAGTCTGATTCATTGAAAACATTTCATATCAGCATGATCCTCTTTTTTTTTTTTATCATTTTGTAACTGTCTTGCTTGCTGATTGTGGAGCTTTTAAAAGAAAAGCATTTAATATCTTTTCTTCAGGAGTGTCACATCAAGAGAGCACATTTAGCACTATGCCTGTCATGTCAAGGGGTAGGAGACATGCAAATATGAATACTCTATGTACTGTAGGTAAATGTATACAATCACATATGTGCACACAGAAAAAAATGGGCAATACATTTTAAAATGAGGGTAGTGTAAAGGCAATATTCATTTAATCATGGTTTGAGTTGTAGATAAGCCAGTTGCTGTAAAATATTAGTCAAAAGGATGGTCTGATATTGTCAAACTCACTGTGACTTTGATGCAATCAACCTAGAAGTGTCTGTAGCACTAGAGGCATTAAATATTAATTTATCCACTTAGGATCCACTGATTCAAAGAGAAAGTGGAAGCCATAGGGCACTTAATGGGATACTTATCACACTTACTCTTCATAGGCCCAGTGCTTATCTTTATATTTAACATTTGCTGTTCTTGAAATCAGGCTGTATGGTTTTTCATCAGCACCAGGCTGAGACATCTGCTTTGGGTCTGTGTGTGTGTTTGTCCAAGAGTTTGCACATTTGTGTGTTCTTCTGTCTTCATTTAAACGCATGGACAGTGCAAAAGCCAGTGTGTGGGGGAGTGCGCATGTGGATGCATCTGTGTGTGATTTAGTGCTTAACCGAAGCAGGATTTTTACAGTGGCCTGTTAAATGCCCGGTTGCGAAACTACACCCTGCAGAGTTGTCAGCCACACGGCAAGCTGAGGCCTAATATCTCACATTGACCATGGATTAGTTTCTGTCTGTGTAATCTCATATCTGAGAAGTGGGAGGGAGGAGGAGGAGGAAGAAGTTGTGGAGGGGGGATTCTTGCCTTAATGCCTAACCCTTTAAAAATGGATTTGCAAGTGTGACGAGATAAGGGGCCGAATTTGATCCTGAAAATGTCTCCACCCTGTGACAAGAAACAGGGAGAAAGGGAAGTGGAGAAAATCAGTGTTCATTGTGAAATTAAACAAACTGTGCTTGAGATATTGCCTTTCAGCTCATATAAAAATGTGTGTACAGAGAAGATTAACACTGTGTACTTAGCATATGCTTAGTGTTAGGTGGATCAAGTTAAACAAAGTATTTTGAAAATGCAGCGTAAAGTTATTGTCATTAAAATCTAACACTTTTAAGAGCAGATGAACACCATCTGTATGGGTGGTAGTGCTGGGAAACAAGTGTGAATGAAAACAAGCTTGTTTGCCGAACATCATATCAGCTATGACAACTGGAAATGACAGACATCCAAACAATACAAATATATGTTGTTCTATTTTTATTTAAGTAATCACAGAGATCGGATGGAAACCAGCATGAACTCAGAGTTGTTCTGAATCAACAGTGACACACAAGGCTGACATCAACAAATCTTATTTAAAGACATAAATCAACAATGGAACAATCCACTAACAAGTACTGTATGTGCAGCCAAACTTTGATGGTTTCATGCCAAAGAACTGAATTATGATCCAAGTTTAACTGTACTAGTATCTATGTGCCTGTTTTTGTGTAGCAGCAATGTGGTGGGCAAAAGGCTAAAATGAACATGCTAATAGTATGATCACAGTGACAAAGCTTACATGCAGATGAGCAGCAAACAAAATTACTCTATTCAACGGCTTCATTTAGCATGTTAGTGTGCTAAAATTAGCTAATTGGCACAAAGTACACCAAATAACAGATATTTGGCTTCTACAGAATATACTGAATTTTTGACCTGATTATGTCACCCGATGAAATATTAAGGGATCACGAAGGTGATTAAAATGCATTTGGTGATGAAATTGATGTGATATATATATATATATATATATATATATATATATACACACAAAAACTGTATTTCAGTTGACTTAAATTTCTTTGCAACCTAATAGTCTAGACATCTCAGTAAAAAACTAAAATGTAAACCTCATGGTGGCAAAAGGATTATTTGTTGAAGCTGGTGTTGCAGCCTTCACAGGCGGCATCAAAACGGACAACCATTACTCATAAAACTACAAGATTAAACTTTGCTGAAGAATGTGAAGAGAAGAATGGATATTGGTGGCATATTCTTTCATTGGGTACATTTCTTTGGGTCAGTTGGACTCCAACATATTTGGCATGAACCTAGCCAGGACCACCACAGTGATGGCTTAACCAAAGCTATGACATTTGGGATGGGAGTGTGCTGATAAGAGGCTTCATGAATGTAAAACCTTTGAGGTAGATGGCCTTTATAGAAAGAAGAAATTTTCCTACCCCAGACACACTACAAAAATGTGAAAATAGAGGTTGGAAACATGAAAATTGTGAGGACATCTAGACCTTTTTAGTATCTACAAGTGGAAGATAAAGCTACAAAAGCCCTCCAGCACAGATAAACTGGAAATAGTAATCTGTCAATAATAGCAGAATATAGACTGGTATCATCTCAGCCGAAGAAGATCAAACTTTTCATTAAAACTAAAAGTAGACATTAAAAAATAAAATGAAATCTCTCACGCAGTATTTGCCGACTTTCGTTGCAGTTCTTTAATGTGAACTATTCTTTACAATTTAATTAGTCAAACATTTCTGTTTTTAATTGGCTTCATTATTCTTGAGTTTTGGCTAAAAATAAATAAAACTGTATTGTTCTAATTTCCAGGTCTACATTGTTGTTTTCCACTAGCGTCTTCGTAATGATTCAAAGTGTTTTTTTTTTTTTGTTTGTTTGTTTGTTTTTTGAATTTGTTTATCTCAAACTATTATGCAGCCCCCCTTGTCTGAGCCTTAGACTGAAGTTAATATTGGCTCAGGCTTTTTTAAAGGCCTTGAGAGGTGAATGTAACACAAGTGATTAGAAAATGATAACTTCTCAAACCCATTTGTAGAGGCAAAAATTCCAGCAGACCAGCTCAGGACATTACCTGTTTATTGTCTGACATTACAGTCGATTGACTTTTTCCATTCAAAATCCATATATGAAAATGTTTCTATATATGTCCCCATTTACTATTGTATATATGGGAAATATGCTAAAATGCAGACTGATGTGGAAATAGTCTGCTGTCATGAATTCGAAAAGCTAATGCTGCCAATAAAGTGTTATTCTGCTGTTGCTATAGGATTGTATAGTAACCCCGCATGGTTATCTGTATACTGGGAGCTTATGAGCTTGTTGGCACATATAAAGAGTCTTCTAAACATGGTGACAGGCTGAAACCAACCAAATTCTCCCCGTCTTCCTCTCTAACTGGCTTTGTATGAAAGAAAAGAGACAAACTTTGCAGTAGGCGAGATTTGTGAGAATTTGGAACATAGTGATAGAATAACTTAGAGAAGAGAAGCCTGGAATACGAACAAGGTCTTTGAGGGGCATCAGCTGTGGACTTTGGACTTTGTAACCTAGCAGTGCTTTTATATGGACATAAACAAGTTATGTAACACACTTAAGGAAAGGAAAAACACCAAAAAAGCATAATGCAGGCACTTAAATAGACAAAAAACTGATTATTACAGTACCAGATGTTATACAGTAATATAGATAGCAATGCTATTGAATCTGGGTGGACTAACAGTGCCAGCTTGCCACTGCTATTCTTTCAGGTGTGAAAATATTTCACATCTTCCAGCAGGCTTGTAACATCTGTTTAACTCTCAAGAGACTGCAGCTGTCTAAGAATAAACTAGATTTTGTGGTGTTTAGGCAACAACAGATGACTATGGCAGAGAGAGAAATGCTACATCACATGAAATCAAGCAAAGACAGCCACTGACAGTTTTATTTTATTGTTGATTTAGTCTCTTAAGAGGTTTTGAAACAGGTAGTAAAATAATTAAATAGCAGTAGCACTGCCCTTTAAATATGGACAGGCAGTTGGTAAAGTCCATATACAGACAGTGTATGTATGTATGTATGTATGTATGTATGTATGTATATATATATATATATATATATATATATATATATATACACACTTACTGTAAACTAGACAGTACCATTATAACAATCTGGCACATCAGCCAACACATCAGTGAAGCAGTTGGGGAAAAGAAGGTAGGCTTTTAAAAAGGTTAAAGTTTTCATTGTCTGGCAGACAGAGTGTGGTCTGCTCATGAAGACCCAATAACAACCTCTCTCACTCACTGCTGGCCCCCCATTACAGCATCTCCCTGATCAAATGGATGCCATCTGTCTGGCTGGGCTTCAGCAACAGCACTGCAGCAAGCTAGTTGGCCGACTTAGGTAGCAACATCCTATTTCGTTCTTTTGCATACACATAAGCGCATTTTCTTCCCTCCTTCTCTCCTGCAAACACACAAACAGGTGGATAGAGGCACATATGCAAATGTCCATGGGAAAATGTTACAAGATGTCAACTAGCATCTTGCTGGGAATGAGATGCAAGGGGGTAAACGATGATCGATGGTAGTGCAGTCACTGGACAGGGGACGTGAGATTGATCGGCCAAATTTTCTCACTGTTCAGACACATCGCTGTCTCCTCCAACTGGCAGCAAGATTTGAACACGATCCACACACCCACAGAAAACATCGAATCTAATTGTCTCCCCGCTCATATTCAGGCACAAAGCATAGGCACTAGCATTTAGGCATGATAACAATGAGAATTTAGAAAGATGAGCAAGTCATTACCTCATGGTTCTTAAATGTTTTATGTTGTTATCTATCTTAAAGGTGAGAGAATAGTTGAACAGGGTTTTCCCTGTTCTGTGATGTGACATATACACAATCAAATGGTTGGATCTGAACACCTCAGAAGCTTCCTAAAAAACTCTCTCAGAAAGCTATTTTAGGGTGGGGGATTTTAAATGTGTGGTTTAGCATCTATTTGGCATCTTTCCAGGCTCAACTGGCAACCTCATTATGAAATATGAAACACTTGATACTGATTGGCTGCCTTCACTGTCACTGTCTTTTTATAGCTAATCGCCTTTGAAGAGGAGGAAATGGAGTCAGAGTGGGTGGGTGGGTGGGTGGTGGGGCACAGTGAGATACATTTTACGTCACAAACTACTGTATTTGAAATTGACCCATTTTCTAGTAGATATTTCTAAAAGAGGAATTTCTATGAAAAGGAGATGTTCCTAATTTCTAGCACTTTTTGCATGTCCCTGAATGTGGGTGGACGACTGTTCTTCAACAAAGATGAGGTAAAAATGGTTTTTGATTCTGTCACCTTTAAATGTACAATTTACACACTTAGTATTGATTCATCTCCTTCCCATATACAGTATGAGAGCACACATTCCTACTTTAAAACTACATAATCCCCTCTTGTTCATGAAATCAAATATGAGGCTGTTTTATTGCTGCTGTCCCATGTGTAAGACACCTATTAAGAGTGCCCTTGCAGAGAGAGCCGACATCAGTATGCCTTCCTCATCCAATTCACCTCAAGATGAGATGGTGTGTTCACAAGAGCCTGTAAGACCTTACGAGCGGCTCATATTCACCTTCCTATATCACCAGTACCACTAACATTAGCACACCTCACTCCAGGCTAGAGAGTGAGAGGGACCCTCATCTTCAGTACTTGTGCTTGTGTTGGATAATACCTGTTAGAGCTTTCATCTCCTTAGGCTCCAGAAGGCTTCTGTCAGTGATTCAGTGGGACTCAGGTTAATACCAAGTGTCTTCATCCTGTTCTGATGGTGGCAGGTGAAATGTTTATAACACACACCTGTCTTTTTGATTTGGTGTAGACAGCTCTCTCTGTTTAGGTACACTGATGTAATCAAATGTCTTCTTATTAGATTAGTGGGTCATGTTTTGGATATAGTGTAGTAGCTGGGAATCCTTATAATTAAGCAATAATACATAAGATAACAAAAGTATGCAACTAAGCTGAAAATTAAAATGTTGTTTCAATACTTACTACTTTATATGGGTCAATTATGACTGCAGCTAATGATTATTCCTATTATAAATTAATCAGACACTTTCCTAGATCATGGAAACTATTTCAAATGACTTAATTTATCTGAGCAACAGCTCAAAAACCAAAAATGATCAAGAAAAAAAAAATCACATTTGAGGAAAAAAATGTTGAAATAATTAATTGATCATTATAACAATTTCTCTTTAATTTTCTGTGGATCAATGTCAACCCTATGGCTAACAGTTTCTCTTTTACAGTATTGTAGATAGTCGAAGTGGTAGTGACATGGCTTTTTAAAGAATTCAGATCAAATACAAGATCTTAAAATAAACACTTAATTTCATTGTTTTGTTTTATTTTATTTCATTTCATTTTTTGTACCAGACAATATTTTAGTTCTGAAACCTTTTTATTTCAACCACACCAGACCACAACAGGGGTTTGATTGTTTAAAAGCTCCACTAACAAAACAAATTAAAAATTGTCTGATTATTTAAGACAAGTACATAAATATGGTCAAACAGGAGAGGACGAAAGAAATTGGAGCCCATCCTGATCCAAGCAACTGGGGACAGACTAGTCTGAAACTTTACACCGACTGTGAACACATTTTGTGATTATGGTGACTGTACTTACAGTCTCACATGGAACGTCTCCTGAAGCAGTAACCCCTGTCAAACATGCTGCTGTAAACTTTATCCCCACATCCGTTTATCATCATTTGAGGCGTTTTTGTGAGCCAGAACAGCAGTTCATTTCACGATTGATTTGACATTGTAAAGTTTGTCATGCAAATAAACTATCGATAGATAAATAAAAATAATGATGCAGCAATAGTGTTACATGCTCCGTAAAATTATTTACATTATATACACTAGACATAAAGAGAATTAAACGGGGCATTACTCTAAATGATGCTGTTATTCTACTGTAAGAAAAGTCAACAAAGGGAGAACTGAAAGCTGTGTGACACAAATCTAACATCAAGCTTTCAAAGGCTACACTACAACCTCACAGAAGGTTCAAGGTTGACTTGAATTACTGCCTCGTGGTTGTCGCCTCTGTCAACCAGTCAAGGTGAAGGAAATATAGTAACAATACCCCCTCCTTTTCAATGTAATGGTGTTAAATAGCTAGAAAAGTGTTTTGCAGAACATTATAATGTCACAGTGATGTTGATCCTTGACCATCAAAATCTAATCAATTTACCCATGAATACAAGTGAATGTTTGAAGGAATTCCCTTAAGGGGAATTCCTGAGATATTGCCTTCCTGAGAGCAGGATGGATGGAGGGTTGGACGGACAATATGAAAATGTAATGCTGCTGGCCATGGTTGTCACCAGCGCAAGGCCATAAAAATGTAACACTATTGTACCTCAGTGGGTGCTTAAGTAAAAATGATACCTACTCTATTTGCACATGCCCAATACTGACATACAAACATGCAGCACACAAAGCTTTTTTTTTTTTTTTTTTTTTTTTTTTAATTTTACAAGGGTAGATGTCACAATGTCAGAGCAGAGAGCAACCTGTCAGAAACAGATATTTTCTCACATCAGACTGATACTTTAAGTCTCTAATGAGTCTTGTTCAGTAGTTTTCCCTCCTCCTCAATGCTCTTCCCTTCCTCTTCCATTTCCCTTGCTAAATATTCCTTTACTACAACCCCTCTTAGCATTTATTTCCCAACCCTTTGGTATATCACCTACTACATTACACCAGAGGAGAAAATAGTCATAACTCTTTGAATATGTACCACCTTAAGCCTGTCCTGGCTGCAGCTGTGGGTGACATTTACCATTTGCTGAAGAGCCAAAAGGTAAAAAAAAAAAAAATGTCTATTCTCTGCTGTCTATTGCCTGTCTGCCCTCTCATGTGAATAATCCAAAACTGTAATAACATTGCTACAGCAACATGTTGCTGCACAGAGACCCGGCCTGGCATGTCTGCCATGACAGCACACAGCCTGTCCACAGCCCAACAATCTCTGTGATGCAGCAACTTCTGCTGAAGCCATTTTTCATGTTTCATATATAATGAACTAATATCATGCTAACTAATTAATTTCATGTGTGCATGCCCATCCTGCAGTCATAAAGCTGATAAAGGTATGGAAGAAGAAAAACATAAGGAGCTAAGATTGTTAATGAATCACTCTGGTGACTGAGGATAATATGACAAATCCAGCTTCACCCACTTCTGGCAGCCCTGTGTCTGATATACATTCTGAAAAGAAATAAGCCAAACAAAGGTGGTTCTCACTCCAGTGAATGTATAACATTTTTGTATTTTATTCACAGTTAAAACAAAGAATTACATTGTGATTGCACCTATAAGAGGAGGAGGAGTTGTGGTGAGGTAGGAGAGCAGCTCTCTGCGAGGTTTGCACTTGGCAATACGGGAGAAGAATGTAATACGGAATGTAATACAAAAAGCTAATATACACTAAGTGAACCAGAGGTAAGACGCATCTCCTCAGCGAAACATCACACTGTGACTCTGCTTCTTTGCATCTGCTCAGAGCAAAACTAAAGCCCTTGATCCTGACAAGAGCTGAGCACATTAGTTCACCTTTGAGTGCAGTTTTCATTACAGGCTTACATCATTTCACACACATACAGAAACGTGGGCCACCAATAGGGAAAAGAAGACTAAATGCTTTAGAAGAGAAACAGCATGTCTAAGAAAATCATTTTACAGCATGAAACAACCAAAACATGAATGTTTAGTAAACTGATTTCCCTGCTTTTTGCTCCAGTAAGGACAATAGGCATTAACCTGCACAGTGTGTTTCTGGGCCAAATGTTGGATGCAGATATACCATTTAATTTCCCCATGCTTCCCCTTTGTAGAAGCCGGGGGGTAAAATTATTTGTCAGCATGACATAGTCTGAATGTCCTATGAAGGTAAGAGCTCAGCAGTAACATTATAAACAATGAGCTGAAGCTCTCAGGCTTTCATGTAGATTCAAGTTCAGAAGAACGAAAGAAAAAAATCCCACTGTGGAAAAAAGGCATCTCAAAAAGGGAAAAAGGAATCTAGTTATACATCAGTGCAATTCCAGCACTTTTTTGCATGCACGTGTGCTTTGCAGTTGCCTTGGAGAAGACTGAAATCTACAAGGATTGTGAAAATATGTTATGATAAAAGATGGAATGTGGAGAGGTATTCACTTTCACTATCAGCTAAGTTTTAGCTGTTATTTTGTTCCCATGTATGCCATCCACATATTTTTATTGATGCCTTCAAGGAAAAGGTTGAACCAATTCTATAGAACAGACATTAATCCTCATTTAAACAAGACTAGACAAAATGTAAGAAAGAAGGTCAAAAGGCCTTTTTGTTGGAAAAGCCTTGCAGCTCATTCTACTTCTACCACCTCTGGGACATGAGACGAGGAAGAGAAAAGTCTACATAGCCACCACACTAACTAATATTCTCAAAAATATTTTCATGCAAATATGCACTGCCAACTTTACTCAGCTTGCTGAGATAACTGAAGTTAAACACATCTTTTTTTGGCACAGCCACAGAGGAAACTGACGTATACACGAGTCTTTGATTATAAGACCGGGATTGGGATAAGACTCGAGGCAGACGAGCTCTGCAGCTAATAGACAGAAGAGATGTCCAGAGAATGACGAAGACAAAGAGCATAAAAGTGAGGAGGGAGATAGTGTGTGAGAGAGAAAGCTCCTCTGGGTCATTAGGCTATAGACAGACACATGCAGGTGCCACCTCATCCTTCATTCTCTCGGTCTCCTGGCCAACGGACATCGAGCAGGAGGGTATGAAGGCGTTGAGCCATGTTCAGTGAACCTGACATGTGCTGGAGATACTGGGGCAAATGAAGATGCATTGCATGGCCACTGGATACTAATTGTCCTCTTACATTTTCAACAGTCTGTCACCATTCTCGCCATGCACACTACAAGTGACTGGCAAATAATTTAATACAAGATACACAACATTGTGGCTGACACAGATTAGAATAACATATCCTGACTGTTTATTCAGGCATTTGGCCGTGTCCATCTCATGTGTCGTATTCTGTACAGCAGTGATGAACAGTTAACTGTGACATCTCAACCTAACTTCCATTATTAGAGGATCTGCTGTCAGATAAAGCTGCGATAAGACAATACAGTGCTGCCTCGGCACAGCAGCCACATAGATTCATCCAGACACATCAGACAAGACAAATAGACCTCAGCTAATGCTGACAGAGCATCCCGGGTGGAAAATTTAGACAGACTTTCAATCATACCTTTGACAAGTGGGGACATATTCAAGCAAGAGGATTTCTGTTTCCATAATTCCAAACCCCATAATCCATTTTTGGCCCCTGTCAGGGCTCGAATGAATGATTCACTGGGCCAAACCGAGAAAGCAAGTCACCTTGGCAACAAACTGAATATATGCATCTCAAATTTCATGTTATTAGAAGTGTGCAAACAAAACTGAAACACAGAGTCTGGGAATGTATGCAGATGAGGTGTGTTTACGTTTGAGTGGTAACAGGATAAGTGGGAAAAGAAATTAACTTCAACTGCATTAAGTGACGTTTTTGGCAACATTAACTTACAGTTAGCTTTCAATACTCAGTCTTTGTAGCATTTGTAGCACTATGACTCAACTCTGGATCAAAACAGTCATGATGTGGGTTGAAAGTCACTATAAAACTATCTGAGAATTATGAGTAGCATATTTCAGAAGCAGTTATAGCTCATTGTTAATAATAATATAATATGTATAATATAATAATATAATATAAGTACTTATTGTAGCTTCTATAAAGTAATACAGATTTTCACTATAAATGTTTCAGAGACTAAAGTGTCGGCGAACAAAAACTATCATTTCAAACAAGAGGCAAAAGCTGAAAGTCAGAATCAGTTATTCTATCTATGTCTGCTTCAACATGTTGGATGTAAAGCTGGGACAAATGGAAATGGAAACATGGGCAAAATATTCACTTGCACTTGCATTCCTGGCACTCTGAGAGAAGCAGCGATATGGCAAAAGCAGTGGAGGTCAGCATGCAAGTTTACTTTACATTCTGCTGGCTTCTCTGGATTGTGACAAAAAAAAAACACACTAAAAATAATATATTTATATTTTCTGTCCCAATAAAGTTATTTTTACTAAAAGTGATTCCAAAAAAAGAAAACAGAAAACAGATAAGTGAAATACTTTAGAAAGTAAATCAGTGCCACGGTTAAGACAAACCAATTTGACTGCCACTGTGTAAATGAGTTGCTGGGGCAAAGTGAGTCCTCTGCAAACAAAACACTCAATGAGTAACATTTGTCCCCTGCAGTGGTTTTAAATGATGCCATGAGGTTGCTCTGCTGCATCACAATTACCTGGCAGTGTCTCTTTGCTCCATTAACATAAGCAAGCTATTTCATTTCAGTGAGATGCCACTAAAGGGCTTGAGGGGCCTTGAGGTGATAGAGAACCTGCACAAGATATGGTATGAATAAAGATGATAATGATCTATGATACAGGAACTTTCTGTTGCTCTGTTTAATATAAGGAAAATGGATGAGCTGCAGGGAGCTAAAATAAATAAAATCTCCTGGAAAGAAAGTACACAAAGAAGACCATTCACAGTGGGAGAAAATAGACCGAGTGTGAGATGTGTCTCAAGGTTTTGCTGTGTTGCCTGACAGTTATGTTGTGTGGACACACTTCACAACGTGGGGCTGCTTCATCTATTGTCATACTCTTCATATTTATTGAAAATAACGGAGGGAATTAGCCACCTGTTGTAAATAGCACCTGTACACTCTGCCTGACATAATTATCTGAGATCACATCTAATCTGCTTCCATCTAATCTCACGCAAGGGGGTAAAAAAATGCACTAGGAGTACATTGACATAAAGGCTCATGATGAAAAAGATCGGCGAGTAAATAAAACACTAATGACATGGCAATCTCAGCACGGGTGGAATGCGATGTGTTTGTCAGGACAGGATATGACATGCTGAGAAAAATAGGTAATTTCTCACTAGGTGACTCACTTATGGCTCTCAAACATTCTGGCAATCAACATCCTAAGTGACTGATTACTAAACTCCACCTCCAAACACATCTTAGCAACCACAACTAAGCAGGACAGGCCAATCAAAATTTTAGCAGGCACTTTGACAGAAGTGCCTTTTAAAGCTTTTACAAAAACAAAATTATACTGAGTGGATTGAGCAGTGTTCTATATTGTAATAGGAACTGCACATGTTTGCATGCCCAGCTAAGTAAATTACTACCTACAATAGTACTCTAGCAAGAAATGCGTCAGTAGTTAATATATTCTGGGGTTACAGGTAACAAGATTAAAAAATACCTGTGTAGGATTTGAACATCCACTGTGTGGGAGTTTAGCATAATGAAAATATATTTGGAGTTTTAGTAGTAGCATTAGCACATGTTAGCTGATGGTAATTGTCATTTCTGCATGATTGTCAGCCATAAATAAAAAGCCTACTTCTGTTCACTTTTTTTGTTTGAAAACAAAGACACTTTGTTTTACTGATTACTGCAGCAATCACTGTTTAATCTGCCAGGATAAAACAGAAGGCTAAACAGACAAAGCAGAGGTAGTTTAAGTGGTAGAATCTAGTGAATACTGAATTAAATGGAAACATATGTAGTGTACATAAGTGGTGATTGCAGAAAGAAGAGATAGTGTCTGGTCTACTTTCTCAGTGGTCTCTACTTTCTCACCTCTAAGTGAATATCTGATTATTTGTCGAGGAAAAAGTCAAGAAATAGTACAGAGGCCACAGAAACTGCCAATTCAACCTCCAGTCCTCCCTCCCTTGCTGGCCATAAAATGCAGTGTAATAGGATTCCTAAGCTTTTCCAGTGACTGCTTCCACTATCACACAGACATTTAAGTGCACTAATCCATGACAAATTGTCTCATCTGATCCATGACAAATCGTCTGAGGGGCCGATAGAGACGACGAGATGGAGAGAGGGTGGAAGACGGGGGTAGGGGTGGTGGTGGGGTGGGTCAAGAGGATGGAGGGCTGGGGGAACAGGCCGCATACTGAGACTGTGCTGCAAGGCACCTGAATGATCAGGCAGATATTGCCTCATTTTTTAGAAAGGTTGCTTTCATTACCTCAAAGGACATGCTGTGTGATAGTGAGAGAGATCACGTAGTGCTGATGAGCTCCCTACCTAAGCCCTCAGTTTTCAAAGCAATTATAATCCCATGTAGGGGTAGATTATAGGATCTGAGCTCCTCTGTTGGCAAAATGGCAGGATTTGCAGATGTCATGTTTCTAATTTAATTTGTGACATATAATTTATCAATTTCAACAACCTATAGTTTAATTTAGCTCTGAAGGTGGTGGTTTTATGTCAAACAAAACGGCATGGATAATAATAAAAAAAAAAACATTTCAACCTCATAAAATGTTATTCTACAACCTTGGACAGTAGTGATTCAGATATGTGTGTGTGTGTGTGTGTGTGTGTGTGTGTGTGTGTGTGTGTGTGTGTGCATGCATGCGTGTATGCATATGTGTTTGTGCTTGCGTACACTGTATTGTACCATATTGTGGCTAAGGTGCAATCCATGATTCAGTGGCTATAATTTAATTAAATTTTTTTTCATTATCATTTCTCACAGTAATTACTCCCCATGGTTTAATATGAAAATAAAAAAATAATAATAATTCAAATTTAATAGCAAAACAAAAACACAGAGAGCCTATACGCACAGCTGTTATTGTGGATGGTGTAGATGGATCTGCTTTTCATACTGTGAAAGCTTGCACCTCCACAGAGGTAGTGAAGCATGCAACTTTGAAGATGACTGAACAGGCACTAAAAGAAAAGTGCCTGTTCACTTCTGTGTTTCTGTCACACTGAACTGAGTTATTATAATGACAAGTCTGAGGACTATGGAGATGAGCTCTCAGTTTACAAAACAAAACAAAACAAAACAAAACATGTGTTTGGTTTGTGAGCCAATGAAACTAATTTTTTAACATTCCCAAACACTACAATGAAACTCATCAATCTTCTGAAACAGTCATTTACTCAGCAATGGGATGGAAGGATTGAAGAAGGAAAACAAACAAAAACACAAACAAACAATAAATTCATTTAGTGTCTACTGAATGAATATGTCTATTTTTACATTCTCTTCATTCACCAAAAAGATGGCTATCCTAAATCAAGTTCAAGTTCAAGTTCAGTCTGGATCTTATAAGATCTTATGATATCTTAAGATTTTTGTCTACCTGGGAAACCCCAAACCTTCAGATACTCAGTTAAATATCGGAGCTTTGATAGATCTGTGCTTAAGTAGACTCCTACGGTATTTTGACTGCTTGTGTTCTTAATGCATCTTTGTTTATGACAGTGTTGTTCTTGATTGACCACTTTGGTTAATCAAACTAATTGTATGTTTTCTTCCACCTCAAAGATTTTCTTACACTGAGGGAACATTATGGCACACTGAACAATGAACTCATTAAATTTCCTTCCAGTCATCTGTGATTAGCCTTTACAAGCCATTTCAGTCACATCAACGGATAAAAACATAACAGCCGCAGCGCCACTGGATCGGCCTTTTCAGCTCTTCTGTACCCCACTTTGTGTTGTCATGCATAACATTTTTTATGCACATGCAAAATCAGAATGCCTATGGCTGTCAGTCACTGCTGATTCAAACTATTCTTTCACATGAGCAGCAGGTAACTCCCAGATGCTTTAAGAATGTGTGAAGTAGCACTCTGTGGTGCTGCAAATATACACCGTGCCATCTTGACATCATAGCTGACAAAAAAAAGGCCAAACATCAGCTACAGACTGTTATCAAAGTGTTAACAGGCTAGTAGAATTTGTTTTACAGCTGCACCTGGAACAGGAATCATGCTGTGCTATTAGATCTGAAGGTCTTTTAAACTCCTCTGTCATAGTTATAATAAAACAAAACAGCAGCTAAAGTATTACCACTGCCCCTGTGGGTATTGATACAATATGAACATGGCTACTGTATTAGTCCTTCAGCTGAGCAAAGGTAAATAAATACACTATCTTTGAAAAGTAACTCATTGACAACAGTGTACTGCAATGAGCGGACAACACATAAGGGAGCACTTTTATTTTAGGAATAGAAAACACCAATGCACTGACACTGGAAACGGGTTGCACTTTTACTGACTTATGATGGAGTTCAGTACTATGTGCTGTCAACAGTGGCCTGGTTTGTGCACCAGCAGTCTTGGCAGTGAGCACTTGTGCTTGCTGCGCTGGCAGGTGTGGAAGAGTGCAGAGCCAGGCTTGTGTGTGTTTATATATGTGTGTGTGTGTGTGCATGTGTGTGTCATGTCACAATCAGCTCATCTGTCAATGTAGTGGATTATTTCTTGAGAGACCAGAATTGGCTGCCCAGAATCAGGCCGCCATCAATCTTCAGCCACATGAGCAGGACGTGAGGGGAGGCTGTGTGAAGCGGGGGCTCATGGGAAAGAGAGCAGCGTCGCTTCCTGAGCAGGTGACGAAGCAGTCAGGCAACTCGTTACTCAATCTCCGCCTCAGTGGTGACTATGCCGATTTGTCACAGTAAAAAAATAAATAAATGCCATCTTGAAACTTTATCTCTACAGTCACATTTTTTTTCCTTTCTTTTTTTGGGACGCACTGTCAGCTCACCGTTGCAGCGAGCAGATAAGCTGATTTCTCGAACATTGTTAGATGCTTCAACAGGCCTAGGGATTACATCTGTACCTAGCTCAACATGACCTTCACTTCCCATCCTCAGATACCCACGCAGCCCCCTTGTCTGTGTATCTTTGTCTACGTGGGATGGTTTGTGAGTTTTTGTATCAATCAGAATCTTAGACAGGAGGCCGGGCAGCATGCCAAGATCCACAGAAATTTATTTCAGGACATGGTTTCTTAAAAAATACCAAGCTAATATTGCACCTCAGGACTTTCAATACTTCTGTTTGTCCTGAAGACAATACAGCAGAAAGCGAAGGAAGGTAGCTTCACCTATCATTTTATTGAGCGATTAAAAAAAAAAAAATATTAATGAATCAACGATCTCAGCGAATGGATGAGAGAGAGTAGAAGATGAAACTTTATTTCTAAGATGTTTTCAATCCTGTATATCCCATGCTTCATTAAAGAAACCACTCTACAACTTAATTTACAGTACAGCATATCAGAAACACAGAACCAATATTTGATTACAGGAAAAAAAAGGAACCATGAAAAACCGTGAATTCTTCAAGGCAAGACATCTTTTTTTTTCTTTTTTTTTTTTTTTTTTTTTTGCCATGTCCTACATATCCATATCTATTTATATCTGAGGGCTCTGGCCTCAATGAAACTAGAGAGCTTCTCAAATTATAAAATCAATTCTAATTCAAACATTCATCATAGCATTTCAATTCTGAAAGAGCAGTTCTGGTTAAATCGGTTAACGCCACTCCACGGCTGAGTAAGATTGATGTCAGCTTCATCCTCTTAAAAAAACATGATATACAGTAAATTGTACAGTTGCTGAGCAGCAGCAGGAAAAAAAAAAACCCAAAAATGGGAAAAAAACAGAAATGTTCTCTCCCAGCGCCCAGTTATAGAATATCAGAACATATCCTATCATTCTGATTGTCAGCACCAATTATAGCTGTCAGACATCACAGTTTATTTGATTTTGAATTTTCCGGAGAGTGTTTGTGCAAAAATAATGCTGCAACATATTAAGCATTAACGCTGAAGTCACAACTGTGTTTTGATTATTTTCTAGTGTCGTTGTAAATTGAGTAGCCCGGCCCAAATCAGCCCAATCATGTACGTGAAATCGGAGAGAGAAAAGATCAAATAAACAGAGTGTGTGTGTGTGTTTGTCATCCATCTCCATAATGTCTCAGCGACCTGACTTGTCCTGAACACAGCTCCTCTATTCCCAGAGGAACTATGAAAGTGCCGCAATATAATGGCCTTGGTGAGAAAATGGTTTCTGAATGTGCGGGCGTGTACATGTCCGTACCCACCTTAGTTTTGTATGAGGTAAGTGTGTGAGTTGATCTGTCTGACAGGAAACCTTCAAGAGAACGCTCAGCCATAACCGTCCTTTGCCTGGATGACTTTTATAGATCTACACTAGTGGTAGTGACTGTTTGGTGGTGGTGGTGTTGGTGGGGGGACTATTTTTTTTCCCCCTTCTTCGCCTCTGGGACCACTGCATTATTCAAAAGACACTTACTGAGCCTTGCACTTCCTTGTACATCTTTGGCACCAAGCTCGACTTGCCAACCAGTCAAAAAAAAAAAAAAAAAAAAGAAAGAAAGAAAAAGAAAGAAAAAAAACCAAGAAAAACTGGAAGCTAGACTTTAAAAATTCATTCAGAGCTCTCTGTCGCCCATCCCTCACCCTCGTGCTCCAATTAATGGGACCGGGATACTTTGAGAACTTTCTATCATAGCCGGGATTTTCATGTGTCAGCTCTTCCACAGCAAAAAGTGAGTCAATTCTCCAACATGCTGCTTAAAGTCACTAGTGTTTAACACAAGCGTGGACAATTCAGAGCTGGATTTTTCCCTCTGCTTTCTTTGCTTCAGTTGCTGTATTTTAGCTTGGCAATGCAATACGTACAAA
Organism: Polydactylus sextarius; assembly: GCA_016801845.1. Classification (NCBI taxonomy): domain Eukaryota; kingdom Metazoa; phylum Chordata; class Actinopteri; family Polynemidae; genus Polydactylus; species Polydactylus sextarius. The sequence goes on from CM028908.1 coordinate 18,343,738, forward strand.
GAGATCCGAACAGAAGATAGCATCAATGTTTAACAGCTGCCTGGTTTCCGGAGAGAACCCCACTCTGTGCGAAGGTTCGGCATGGGAGTCACATTCATTGTCAGGAGCTTAAAGGAAGCCTTTACTCTGCTGAAAAAATCTTTGTCTTCCCTGTTACACTCCAACATACACCATAAGCAGCACTGGTAAGCTTTTCCATAATCATGGAATTATTGTCACACTGCCGTCTATCCTCCCCTTTTGCCCCTCCAGAGCAAAAGGCGTCAAGCTTAATTGCCAAACGTTTCCAGTGCAAAACAGGGAAACATAATTGTCTTTTCCATCAAAGCCACAGTGATCAAAGCTCCCGTGGTTACCAGCACAGTAATAGGCATTTTTGCCTACAGCTCGTCCCGCTCGTAACACTGCCAGCAAGATTCAGGGTGTAATAGTGAAGATTTCCTCACCACACACAGAAACGATACCCCAACCAGTTAACTCAGAGCGTTTAAAGATGCTCTATATCTAACGGGGTTTCCATGATTAGTGTGAAGCTCATGCATTAAACCAAAGGTCTAACAACCATATTACTTCCATATATAACCCAAAATGTATACAGATACAGACTATGACTAAAGTAGTATACAACAAGCCATTAGAAGCACAATTAGCAGTTTCATTTGCTTATCTTGTATGACTGTTAGCATAGTGAATCATCATGTTACAGTACAGTACTGGGAAAATCATACTGACTTACTGCAGCAGTCTCTTGCTGTTGCTTTTAAACAGCAAAAGCTGAGAACTGCTGCCCCATCGAGAGGGCAACTTCTCGCTCTGTAACACTGTCCTGTGAAGCTGAAACCTGTTAAAGAGGCACACGTACCCAGGGTGAGAATGTCGGTGCGACCGGGCCGGGCCACATGGTGCTGCTGGATGGTCTGGTAGAGTGTGGCCTGGCACAGCAGCAAGAAGCCGAGGCTAATCCACACGGCCAGCAACCAGGACATGGTGAGACCGAGTCTGCAGAACAGAGACAATTGTTATATTACAGCACTTTTCTAGATACATTTGCAACAAATACAACAAGTTTAATTTACTTTGTCAAGCAAAAGAAAGAAACAGCTGCCCTGACACGCTGTCAACTAAAGATATTTAGACCAATATACCTACTGGTGTGATTTATCTACACAGACAGACGTGGGTATTTTCTTATAATAACACTAGGAATGAAAGGAAAAGACAAGACAGAAGCTTCAAGAAAAAACCCTGCAGACAAAAGACTCAGAACAAATGATTAAATGCGGATTTAATCTTGTCAATATATCTTGTCCAAACCTCCTGAAGTCTAAAAGTACCATACAAAATAATAACAGATAAAATGCATGAAGGAAAATGATCCACTGCAATCTTCATCACACTAATAACTTCATAATGAGAAACATCATCTTTATATGAACCCTACAATGCTGTACACATCATCACTGGGGTCCAGGGTATTCAAATTAGTTTATAAAAGGCTCCACTTCTACAAACAGCCTTTTTGCAGATTTGTTCAGTGACTGCCTAATGGCTGGTGAGGGCCGGCATATGGAGCCATGCCTTAGCCCTCGCTGAATAATGAGGTTCTCCTCCTTTCCAGGTGTTATTAGCGCCTCTCTGCATTCAGGACCCTGCAGTGGGAAATGTTAAATCATCACCCCACCTTCACTAAAACAAACTGTGGCTTGGCATGTTTGGTTCTACCTCTGACTTTTTAAAGCTGCACACCTGCACCCTGTTCAGTGAGAAGAAAATGTAGAAATCTTGAACTAGTGTTCAGGTTTGAGAGCAATATGTTCACCTGGATCATTCAGATATCACAGGCTCTGGTATATGTTTCTCCCAATTTACAAAGAGTGTGACTTTTGTGAGTGAATCTAACACTTTTTTAATGTTTGAATCAGTTTTATTTTAGAATAAAAGAACATAAAGTGGACTACAAACTGCAGGGTGTGTAAAATAAAATTTCACTTTTGAATGAAGAAATAAAAAAGTGACGTGATATTAGGCCTGGTCCTGAAGGTTTTTTTTTTCCTTTTTTTTTTTACAGAAAGAACCAAAGCCACTGCTTGCTTGTCTGCTCAAACTAGACTACTTTGTGTGACACACATCTGTGAGATTAAAGCCATCAGTCTACTAAATACGGTTCTATACCCTCAATGACATTGAGACTGCTTAATATTCTGGAAAAAAAATAAGCATATAATTATGAACAGCACATTGTAAATCCCCACCCCTGTACTAAATCCAACATAATCCGAGTTTTTTTTTCCTTTGGCAACGTGAACTGGTCCCATGACTATATTTTCCTCCTCATTCATTATTATTATCATTATTATTTTTAAAAACACACGTAGACACACGCACACAAAATCATATCTAAAGCACAGATAAACTGAGCTGATCGGGAAGCTGGTGAGACAAAAAAAAAAAAAAGCTTTGTGATTCTTACCAGTAGCGTTTCAAAGGTGAAGACGCACGGAACACTTTCAATAAAACGATCGAGCATGGGCGTCAAGAACTCTTGTTCTTTGTGCCTCGTTTTCTCAACCCATGTAAGCTTTTTTTCTTGATCGATCCATCTTGTTTTACGCGCTCCAAAAACGACAGAAAACGCTATAAACTCTCAGTTTGGGTTTTTGTCACGTCAAACCGACACGAACGCGACTCAGAAAGGAAATGCGGTCTTGGAGCGCGAACAGCAGACACACCTGCAGGGCGCACCAGCCGCTGGTGCACCTGCGCGCAACATCGATTGGAACAAAATTTGACTCGTTTTGCTTCTTCTGGTGACAACTTGAGCCACGACTCACACAACCGTACGCATGGAGTGTCAGGAGGAAACCACTGAGGCTGCTCTCTCAACTTTTTATGCATTTCATTACACGCGCCTCCAGTATGTTATTTAGAGGATGTGTGCAACATATATACCGCATTTGAACATGTATTAACTTATAAAACAAGGTGAATTAAATAATGTGTGTCATATGATATGCAGTGCAGGATGTTTTATAGTAGTTATTGAGCACAATATGATCCTAGTTATCTTTACTCAGCTCAAACAGTCTTGTTTGTGCAGTATTTTGTGGTTAAGGTGTAATTTAGACATAATGGTTCTCCACATTTCATCTATCCCAGCCCATCCCCAAACACCAGACTTATTCCTCAAAAGTCCAACACCCTTACCTGAGCAGTGCGTTCAGGAGATGAGGGGCTCAGTCAGAATCAGTGTCTGTCTGCCTGGCTGCCCAGCAGACTCACTCCTCTGTCTTAAATCCATCCATACTTTGAAGCCAGGGATTCCCGCGCGAAATTCCACTTCTCAGATAAGATGAGCACCAGCACAAATTGAGTTCAAATGCTGTTCTTTTCCTCAGTCGTCCCCCTCCAATGGACCCCCCCTCAGCTTTTGAGTCCCCTCTTTTTTTTCTTTTGGCAGCACAAAAACAGTCACCAAAGGCAAAACACCCAGGGGTCTGTGTCACAAACTGGCCAGGATTTGAGGGGTGTGAGGCTGATCATCTCAGTGCTGTATCAGCCACATACGTGCAGATCTCCTTCCCTTTTCTTCTTCTTCTTTCAATCTGCGTCTCTTCTCCGTCAGTAGAGCTCCTATATTGTGATGACAGGGAGCTAATTTACCCCCCCTCACTTGCCGTCTCCTTCTCACGCGTGCAGCGGAAGGCTCCAGTGGAATGACTGCTCTGTCTGCTCTTGGCTGCGTCCCCCCATTGAGAGGCTGTGCTGATAGTGTGAGCCTCAGTGCTCTCTCCAACGCACTAAGTAGAGTCTGTGTCAGAGAAGGCAGAGCGAGTGTGAGGGAGTGTGTGTGTGTATATGTGTGTGTGTGTGTGTATACTACAATGTAGCCCAGCTGGAAAGAGAGAGAGAGAGCTGAGAGAGAGTCAGATCACATGTCTTAAAGCAAGACTGCCCACTCCTACTTCAAGACTTCATCAGCAAATGAAGCATGCTTTATTAACCCACCCCTCTTTACATCGCAACCTCCCATCTACAACGTCACGAGACATGCAAGTACAGCCATCAGCTCACTTCGTATGTGTCTGAGTGTATCTGTGTGCGAGTTGGAGAGGGTGATGAGGGAGGATGACTGAATGCGCCTCTTTTAGTCATCACCCTCAAGCGTTTCAGTGGTGAGAGTGAAATGTGCCCCGAGCACAGCACTTTTAATAGAAGACAGAGTGCTTCATCAGTGCTCGGCAATCATCATATTATCCATTACACTGTGTCTGTGCTCTTCCTATCAGTTTTTTTTTTTTTTTTGTGGTGATGAGTGAGGGTTTGTTTTTACGGTCAGCCTCTTTTGGATGTTTCCCATCACTGAAACAAACTTGAATTTGCAGTGGCAGTCTGAGAGAAGCAGTGAGCATCACTCTGTCACCTGCACACAGACTGAATCTTCTGACTCTGGAGGAAAGACATCCGCTGTCTTTTGTATGTGTGTCTGTGTGTGTGCGTGCGTGTGCGTGTGCGTGTGCGCTGGTGTTGGTGGGTGTGTGTTTCTGCTGTACCTAAGTCGTACAAGCATGTGAAAGCATCCAGCCTTGTTTGTGCAGAGTGTATTTCCCTCCAACACATTTCCTTCCATATGGAGGAGCTCCCCTTTAACTCATTATGCTGTTAAACCACAGATTTACAGTATATGCCAATCCCACACACCTGCCATGGCTGACTCACTCAAAGTCTGACATTTCATAGAAAATGAACTGTATACTATTCACAGCCACACATGGTTGAGGGTCTAAATAAAGCTGGCAGGGAGTGAGGATAGTGTTGGCACCACGGAGGAGAAGGGGGTACAAACAAATGCACTTCATGATGAAGGTCCTGATCAACTTTTTATTCAGAGCTGTTAGCTGCTGTTTTCTATCATTTGTGTGAGTACAGTACATCTGAGTATGTCTCATTGAGAGACAGAGAGGTGCTGTGCAAAATTATCAGCTTCCCGATTGGCTGTCGTTATCCACTTATCCAGTTAGGTGGCATTTTTGTGATGGTTAACAAGCCCTTCGACTGCTGGTCACTGTGCCATGCCACAGAGCATCCTGGACCGCCCTTAATGCTGCCATAACTTCTGCTTCTTATTTTTACACTACAGTGTGATTTGACAGCCTGATGTGTGCAGAGTTACAATCTGTAGAGGGGGGCCAAATGGCAAAAAAAAAAAGAAAAAAAAGAAAGGAGGAGGAAGAAATGTGTCTAAGTGAGTAAAATGGTAAACTGCTCGACTTGGTGTTTTTCCACGCTGATGTTTTTTTTTTTTTTTCTGTTTGGACTGTGTCCTTTGTGTTTATATCCTATAATAATGTGATGGGACTGCAGTAATGAATAGTGAAGCTGCCATCTGGATCTATGTGGGGTAAAGCACACCTCACGTTAAGTGATCAGACTCACATCAAACAGGAAGTGCTGAGTAATTAGTGCTGTGATTAGTGTTTCTACACTGTCAAGCTATACTGACACACAGTGGCTTGATTACCGATAAATGCGCTTATTTGTATGTTGACACATTTGTTGATATTTCCTTTGTAAGGAGCATTAATAGCATGCACGCTTGGATTTAATTTTGTCCTCAACGCTTAATGTCTTTATGATCTGTCCCATTAGAGCGAGATGAAGGCGTGAAATGAAACAGGCCCTCAAGTCAGCCTCCAAGGAGAACCTAAGCTTGAACAACATGTTCCTCACAGCAACGTACAGTTCCAACAGAACTATTCTGTACTCTGTGCTACTACTTGTGTCGTTTTTTATTCAGTGTTAATTTGTGGCGGTCTCTTATTTTTCATTCTGTGTCAGCTGGGAGAACTGACTGGACAACAGAATTTCACAGTAATTCTGGGTTGTTGTTGCCGTCCCTGCTCTCCTCTGTCTCCCATCTCAGAGGCTTCCATCATTTCCAAACAGCTGTTGCTGCAGCCTGTGCCAAGCCAGAACCACAACCGACCAATCACTGGCCAGGTCGGCATTTGGATCTGGGCAGCTCTGTTAAAACAGCAGTGTTTGCCAATAGCGTTCTCCCTCTTTCTGTCTTCTTTTCTTTTTCTTTTTTTCATTCTGTCATTCTCTTTCTGTCTGTTTTTCCCGTTGGCTGATAAAATTCTTCTGTCCATGCAGCCAACAAGCTTCAATATGCACCCACCAGCCGTAACAAAATACCAATTTAACCCCCCCTCCTTCACAGCAGTTTTCTGCTTTCCTATAAAAAATGAATCCTTGTCCACTATTATTCCTGCATACTTTACAGCATTTCTCACTGGAGCAAACCAAGCATTTCTACGTCTGATGAGGGGAGTTGTGTTGGAAACCTGTTCTCCATAGACATTTCCTGCATAAAACATACTATGAGAAAGAAAGGTGGTATGACACCAAGAGGCAGAAGACAGAAAAAGAAATGGGAAATGGCGAGAAAGGAGGGGAGATGGAGGCAGTCGGAGAAAATTCATTCGAAAGAGGCAAAGATCAGCAACTCTTGCTCACTGGTGGACGACGAAAGGAAGAAGATGATTAATGAAATTAAGGAGTCTGATCTATAGCAATAATTTATTTCACATTTATCAGAGCATTCACTTTATACTTTTGCTCACAGATGTTCATTACTGAGAAGAGTCTGGCTGCGACAATGTCGTTGATTTGTAACGGTTGATATTTCGGTGTATAAGGTGAGGTTATAGGCTATTCAGTAAAGATTAGTGGATATACAGTTCTCCACACATAAACCTCTTGGGCTCTACCTTCAGCCCTTCCTTTCTGTCAGCAGATCCTCCGAGAATAAAACGCTAACATGTCAGTATGAACTCTTTGCAGGGAATGATATATGGTTCCGCGGGAGCAAATTGTTATTTCATAGCCATAAACAGAAATGATTTTTTGTTGTCACATCCCTAATTACTTTCTCATTTTCATCAAGAGGCAAATTTAAGTCACTTAGTCACTGACACACTTTACTCCTCGGTAATTGAAGTGCCTTAATTTGCTGGTGTTTATGCTGAATAACAAAAGCATAAGTAGAGGGAGAAGGTCTGTTTAGATACTGTGACTGTCTGTATAACATCCTCTTCCCCTCATGCCATTTGTGAAGGGTGTAGTTAGCATTAGCATTAGCATTTAAAGCCTTAGTTGAGTTTTACCTGATCTTGTTGTCACGATCTGCTTGCTAAAGCCTTTTTGATTCCAATTATTTATTTATTTATTTGCTGTTCTGAATGCCCTCACACTTCCGGCTGTGAGCCTGTTTTTCTACAGGAAAATGAATTGTTTTTACTACACCCCCTCTGCCTCTGCTGAGTCTGCTTTTTGATTCCAACTTTGTGACAAGCTGTTACAATGGGCAACTGGGAATAGTATGTACCTTACTTATTCAACCATTTTCGAGGAAAGGAAAAAAAAAAAAAAGAAAATCTGCACTTGTGTTGTGCTATGTATCAACACAATGTAACAATTTCTGAGCAATGACAAAGCGATCGAACACAAACGCTTGTTTTGAGACTTCTAACAGTTGGACCGCATGTGTTGGTAATGTAATTGCGTCAAGGAAAATTGCGCCACCTGTCCGGGTTCACAGGCAGCTGTCACCGAACTGCTGCAGTGAAAACACCTGTTGGCACCTTGGTTTGTGGTTGTGGTTCTCTCCTGTTTGTGTGAAAGCAATATATTTCCTCGGTGGGCAGAGCTACGTGCTGTTGTTGATTGCTGATGGCACCAGTGGTTTTCTTTCAAGGTCTCTGGGCAGCTTGCTGGCAATAAAAAAACCTCACAATAAAACATCCAAACATACAAATACATACACTTACAGCAGCATCACCACATCTACAATATCTTGAGTGGTATTTTTCTATCTGTTCATATATTTGTATACCGTATAAGGTTGCTTATCACTGCCAGGCATGTGGGCGCATTTATGCTGATGAACATATGACTAGTACTATAAATCTCAGCCCACAGAACAGCGTCCTTATTGCTTTATTGTAGGCGACTGTCAGTCTGCTGCTCTTTTTATACCTAGTGGCATCTGGTAAGCCCCAAGAAGCCGGGCCTTTACTTTAAATGAGAACATTAAAATTCACAAGTGAACTGCCGAGCAGTTTATTCTTGACATTGTCCGTGTCATTCACTAAATCATAGTCAGTTGTAAAGTTTTAGCTCAGTTTAAGAGGAATTCAGGACAAAACAGAACTTTTCGCCTCTTTTTACATGTAGCTAAAACATTTTTCTTTTCAGTACTAAATAAATGTCAGCACCATTTTGCACACATGCTTTATAGTCATAGAGCAATTTCAAGGAAAAATATCTGCATCAATGAATACCAGTCTGATGATTTCTTTTTTGTTTATTTAAATAAACATTAACACACTTTGGGGGGGCTAGTTTGTTTGGAGAAGAGCTTTACAAATCATAGTTATTATTACTATCAAATTGGCTTTCACATTTATTAAAATGTTTCTTTACTTTTATTTATCACTTATGGCATCTTTGCCCTCAGACATATTGGAATTTCTCTAAATGTTGTTTATGTGTTTGTATGTCATTAGAGAGTCTGTGAGCTTCTGCCCCAAACACCCAGGGAATCCTATTTACCACATATTTAATCATATACTGTAGGTAGCTGTGAAAATAAGTTGTGAGGTGGGGTGTGGGTTGTATTTGAAGTAGGTCAGAAATTCTGTGCTGGTAATGCGCTGGGACTCGCCAGGTCTCAGCAGGGGAGGCTTTCTTTCCCTTGCTGGTTCAGGATAGAGGAGTAATTGAGCGCTAGACGACTCTACTCCTGGAGACGATGGCAGCCATGGAAATGTCCCCTCACAGACCAATAAAAATGTCCTCTCCTTCTTGGTGTAATTGGATGAGGGACAGTGGGGGTGGGTTCTGGCCCGAGGAGACCACCTGTGGAAATGCTTTGCTCAATACACCACTGTTAAACTGATGAGACAGGGGACCTGCTGAGAGGAGAGAGAAAAAAATGTGATAAAAAGAGCGATGCTGATGAGAACAAGGAGACCAGTAAATAAATAAATACATATAACTGAAGTCACTGCTTTTCCCTTTTCAGAATGGAAAGGTGGCAGATATGTAATTTCTCAAGGCTTTCTTTGATGGACAGCTGTCGATACTCCTCAGTGCGAGTTAACTGTGATTTATTAGACTCTTTCATACCACAGTGGAAGTGGGAGTGTGTAACTTTAGAGCAGCTGAATTAAATTTTTCAATGAAATGTGCTGAAAGGTTGTTTGCTGCCACAAAACATGTTGAGTATGCTACATCTGATCTATAATAAGTTCTCCGGAAACAAAATGTATTGGAAATTCTTTTCACATCCAACTACTAGTGACTGTTTTAAAATCTGTATCAATTGATTTTCGGCCACGAAACAAGCTGTAAACAAGACGCATATTTATACTGCAACAAGTTGATATGGTGAATATGTGAACAGCCTCCTATTTACACATCCAGTGCACTCAGAGCAGTATTACCATTCATTTGACAACTCTTGGAGGAATTACAGTTTATGGCTCTTTAGCAGCTAAATGCTCCTCTGATACTCACCGGCTAATCACTAACTACACTAACGAACACCTTAAAAGACATTTTCTGCTACTGGTAAATTCAAAATTTTGCCTTTTTTTTTTTTTTTTTTTTTTGCTCAATTAGCTGAGACCAAAACCTTACACGTTACTCGGTCACATAATTTATAGGGAACAGAGAAAATGAGCTGGACCCTAAAACCCAAAAATAATGAGCATAAAGATGGTGAAACAGCAGACTGGTGAGTTCACAAATATATGCAAAATCTCTGAGCGAGAGGTAATGTAGAACTGAAGAGTTTCAGTCACTATAATGTTTTTTCAGCTGTGTTTTATTGTTTTCATCAGATCCCCATTCTTTGCCAAATTGCCCAAAAAGGCATGATCCCTCTCAGTAAGACCTATTCTTCACTCAGGTCATCTCAAAAACACACAGATCACAGACCGGAGACGGATTGAATCCCTCACACAGAGGGTAACTGAATCTGTGGAGGAACAGACTGAGATAAAAGTAAGAGAGGGGGAAACAAGAGATAGAGGATAGAGAGGAGCTTGGAGGCAGATAGGGTGAAACAGGTAAGGCATTCACACTTGAGCTCCATTCAAACATTCATCTAGCTTCTCTCTTCTGCTGCATTCATGCTGCACAGCCAATTCCAGGGCGATAAGCCAGCTGTGTGCTTCTCAAGGTAAGAGAGTGAATAGAGCGCTACAGTTTTTGCCGGATGCTGAGGAGGGACGGAGCCTACACACTGACCTTCCTTACGCCAGCTTTACTTCAGCAGGGGAGGAGGGTTTCATAAAGGGATTATTCTGCTCAGTCACCTTTAACCTGTCTGGCTGCCTTCCATAACGACTCAAGCTGCTTGTCAATCACTCAACAGAAGCAGAAGAGGAAGGAGATAAGAGAAGAGATGGCTTTAACCTGCGAAAAGGGATTAAACCCTCTATTGCTTTGCTGGGGAGGCAAAAAGGGGGGTTTCAGACAACTGAGTTGGTAGCCACTACAGTCCCCGGCGCGTGACTCAGCAGGTCAGCGTAGTGTGGAGGAAACAGAGTGACCTTTTACATCAGCCGTGACACAAGGGTTTTGAACATTTTCCCACTGCTGACAATTATGATCTATCAAAAGTGGCGGTGAAGCCCTGTAGAGAACTCAGACGTTGTATGGCAAACATTCATGGTTCCATCTACAAACAATTGTAGTTTTGAACTCTTTATGACTCAACCATATCTGAAAGAAGCATTATATAGCAGACATGTGGATAATAACAGCTGAAACTTAATCAAAGGTTCAGTTAGACATAAAGAACAATGGAATGAATGTGTTTTCTCCTTTAACCGCAAACCTTAGAAAAGGTGATGAAAAGTATAAAACATCATGTGTTATATCACAAGTGCTTGTTCTAAAAGGTGTGATAGAGGCCTGTTTGTTTTCTGAGTGCTTTTGACTCTTAAGGGCTATACCTGACCATGACAGCTGATGTTTTGGATGACGTTGAGCCAGTGAGCTGTAACCACTCACTCCAGCAAAACAAAATCTCCTACAAGCCTCAAAGGAAAACACTACGAGAGAAGCATCCAATTCCAACTTTCTTTCAGCAACTGTCCAGCAAGGCATGCAAGAGTGAAAGAAACAGGACTTAGAGGGCAAGAGAGCAAAGGAGATTGAGATGTAGAGGGGAGATGGGGGTGGGGAGGTTGCAGACAAAGAAAGAAAATATGAATGCATGAAGCAGCTTGAGTTGAAAGCATAGGGAGAGAAAGAAAGATGGTGGGAGTGCAAGGTGGTTTCTCTTCTCCACTCCTCTCCACTCTCTCACTTTTTTGCCCCCGGCGATGTGTTGGTTATTTACTACGGCCTTTCCTCTCCCTGTGGAATGAGAGGGAAATGGGCTCTTAACTGTGTTTCCATACATCACCTCCTGACACCGATGCTTGTAGTTCTGGAATGTTGACATCTGATGTTTCTTTTTGAAATCAATTATTTACAGAGAAATCTAAAGAGTATTGCAATTCATCACGGCTAATTGCAGTACATCACCCCTGCCATCGATCATGTCAGCGCCATCCAGCGCTCTTTCAGATTTGTTTTAAATGAAAGTTGGTGAATATTTGCACCACCTAGGAAATATTTGCACCCATGACTTTTTACGAGATCGCATCACATCTAGTCTAAAATCTCAGTGGCTCAAAGTTATACTAACTGAGCCAAAGGTTTGTCAGATCAGGAAACACATTTGTTTTTTTCTGTTTTGTTCTTTACCCATTTGCATGCTTGTTCCTTGTGCTGTGAGGCTTCAGTAGCAAACAAATAAGACTCGTAAAGTCGTCCTTCAAATTCACATGAAATGAGTACACCTGTAGCCCTCAGAGGGATTAAGTTGTCATCCATGTTTAATGGATGACAACATTGTGCCCACCCCACAGCGAGAGCTTTCATAGTCTGATTGCTTTTACATGAAGATAATGCAGTATGATTGCATTATGAGGCAATCCAATAAATATATTAACCTTTTTACATCCAAATATGTCAACTCCTCCTAGTTGTTACTGCTAAAATGATTTGAATTAAATAAAACCCTATTTTTTTCTGCATCTTTCACTTTATCTGGACTGTCCAGTGTTAATCGAGTCAGTGGACCTGTTACTCTTTTACTGCAAATGAAAAAATGCTTGTGTTTATCTCCCCATTATCAGAAAGGGAAGATGCCTTTGCCACAGATATGTAGCAAAAACACTCTTTACAACACAGAGAATCAATGAATTTTGTAAGTACATGACCTTCGCTGCACTGAAATTTTCATTAAACCAGTATGAAGTTCATGTCAGTTTCTCCGGGGGGAGATTGAGACAGAGCTTACGGGAAAAGAAGAGGTAGGGCTAATATGTAAAAGGATGTAAGAGGAGGCTGTCAAATTAGAACTAAGAGCAAGGTGAATGATGGCGAGATGATCACAGGGAAACGAGGTGAAGACAGCAGCAAGAGATAGGGAAGCATGAAAGGATGGAGGGATGGAGGGAGGGAGGGAGAGAGAGAGAGAGAGAGGCCTGATTGACAATTTGCATCCTCTTCAGAGGGTATCAGGGGACATGATTGAATCCAGTCAGGCTGAACCCATTAGGGGAGCGCTGCTTTCGGGGGGCCGAGCAGAAAGCTATTCACCAGCACCAAGTCCCTGCTCTTCACCATTCTCCATTTATATTCATACCAGGGCTGAGTTATTGAGGAAGAAGCGTGAGTGAGAGAGAAAGAGAGAGTGAGACGAGCCTCGTCCAGCCATCCATTTGCTATTTGTGAGCTGTGACGTTCTCACTCGCTCGTCAGATCTTTCACTTAACCTGTGCGCGACTGATACCATTTGCATGTGATTTTCATGGGTCAATATGTTTATAAATTGGATTGAAATTGTAGTCATGTAAACCTCAAACCTCTTAAAACCACTGGGAAAAATAATTTAAAAGCTTTGTGGAAAATGCAAAGGACATTTGCATTTTAAGCAGTTCATCGTGTCTCTTCTTATTAGCCTGCCTTTACAATGTTACCATAACTGAACCCTATTTGATGCATTTTCTTGGAGCACAGCCCTGTGACACAGCTTGATTGAATTGAGGCAATTGTTTTCCTGAAGGTTTTTTTTTTTTATACTTTATAGTAGATCCCTTAGTGCGATGAGAGCAGTAGAGATATACCACACTTGAGCTTTGTGATAACCCTCCCAGTGGCCGAGGGCTGCTGCTGGGAACAGTTACTGACAGCCATCCCACCCCTCATGTCTCCATCCACCTCTGCCAGACAGCTGATCCAGAGCAGCCCGAGAGTTTGACTAGGTGACAAAGAAGGTGGAGTGTTGTGGAGAGTCATCCACGTGTTGCCATTTATCTCACAAACACAGCACATACGCCCAAAGCTACAATATTGCAGCAGCCTTGTTTTTTTCTGTAGCAGCCAGCTGTCAAAGCTGAGTCGATGGGAACACGCTGTCAGACCTCTATTTCTTCTCAAGACTGAAAAATCAGGAGTTGGTGGAGGAAACTTCATCCTTTGTTTTGTAAAAAAGCTTAGATTTGGACCTTTTTGTTAAATTCAGCAGTTGTGTGAAACTCGGAAGTAAGTAGCAAAACGGGGACACTGCTATTTGAAAACCGTTGCGCTCATGTTTTAGTCTGTGCCTCAGAAATGCACTCAGTAGGACACCCAATCATCTATTAGGCTGTTTTCATAGAAGCAGCAGTGGCGCCAGAAATCCAGTTTTTATGTAGTTACTCCTTGCTTTGATGTAATTATGAAAGCACAAATTTAATATGCTCATTCAGGGCATTTTAAGAATCCGTATCAGCAGTGGCTAAAATATTTAAATTAATAAATGTGAGGGTCATTTGAAGGAGAGGTAATTAGATGAATACTTGTACTCTTGGGGTTACTCAGAATGGTCACTTTTCCTTTTACTGTACATGTAGCAATACATCTGTCCCTAATATGACTGTTTTTATCTCTCTTCGTCTCTCTCCCTCTCCCTTTCTCTTTGTCTGTCTCCCGTTCCCTCGCTCCTGCCTCTTCTTCTGTGTCCCTGAGGTTTAAAATAGTCACAGAGGGATCATGTTCGAGTTATGAATGTCCCAATTAGCAGGAGGTGGAGGGAGTCTTGAAAGTGGTACTCAAGTGACTGGTGCAAAAACATAGCCAGGCCATAGTTTTATTTAGGCTGGCTTAATGCAGGCTATTGACTTCTCTATGAGGACCAGGATTAGGTCAAATATACTTCAGTCGCTAATGCGTGCCTAATGGTTCCACTATAGATTGGCCATAAAAGTGGATGATCATAAATATTGCTGGATTTTAAAACATTTATGAGTGAAATCCAATGCCTTGCTTCTAAAATTGTGAGTCACTAAGTATGAGCAGTGGATTTAGATATATGCTTGATGTTAAAAAGTAGAGGAAAATATTTGGATTCAGCACAACTTGCATCGATTCCAACATTGTTCAGTATCACTTTAACAGATGTGTTATTGTTTCAGGTTGTTTTTGCAGTCTACTGAGTGGCGCTTCTCTCTGGCTGCCATATCCATAACAGAGTTATGATAGCGGAGGAAGGGCATGTCTTCAGGTTTTAAGGGTTGACATGGTCATGCTGGATTACCATGGTTACCTCTGTTTCTAAAGCACAGCTGCTGACAAGCGCCTACTTCTTCTGTTCCAAGTTCATCTATCACATTTGACCCCTGGCAGAAAATTTAGACAAGAAGCTAAATCTTTGAAATCCCAGACACTCATACAACATTGTCAGTGTTATGTGGTGGTTTCAGAATGAAAGCAAGATCAAAAACTGTAGCACACGGCAGATGTCGTTTGACATATGTCTCTGCTTGAGGAATTGACAAAAAAACAACTTAAATGACTCTAATGACGACCTAAAGTGCTTTAATACCTAACCTGTCTGGTTAAGTTAAAGAGAAGCAAGATTGTGTATTTGCCTGTTACAGTATGTACGGTTCATTTAAGCTGCTGAGGTTTCACTGTGGATCTTTAAACTGAGCTGACTATCCTGAATTATTTGTTGTCACTGAATGTATCAGTAACCTAAAGCTGGGAAGCTCCTCACTGCTTCACTTGAGATTCTATTGTCAGCTCAGACATAATGCACACTATGTTATTTCTTGGTGAAAAGCTTATTAAAGCCACTAAAGCCACAGAAACAGTCATAATCCTCTACTTCAGTCGTAAATAATGGGCCGCTGAGCTACTGAAGTGAGCATAACAGCTTGGACTGCAATGGCCTGAACGTACTGGTGAACTGAGGATGAAGAAGTCTGACTCAGCACTGAATGTCAGGCCTTGTGAACGGTGAGATGTTCACCCACTGTTATATGTACTGAAGTGCCTTTGAACGGTGATTGGGCTGCTTCGCTTGGGG
Organism: Polydactylus sextarius; assembly: GCA_016801845.1. Classification (NCBI taxonomy): domain Eukaryota; kingdom Metazoa; phylum Chordata; class Actinopteri; family Polynemidae; genus Polydactylus; species Polydactylus sextarius. The sequence continues at coordinate 18,359,213 of CM028908.1, forward strand.
GAAAAAAGTGATTACGAATCTATAGACTGAACTCAACAACATGATTCGAACTTCTATTGGCTGGTATGAAAACTGTCACCTGAACTCTGGTGCAGACTGAACTAATGGACCAAGACCAACTGCAAAACGGAGGTGGGAGTCTTACTCTGACTCTGCTGTCGTTCCATGTGGAATGAAAGCAATTGATTTTATGATGGTAGATATGTGGTTCTAGCTTTAATTTAAGAGCTAAACTACTATTAAATCCTACTGCTGATGGTGAATTCTGAAGAAAGCTTTCAGGACAACACTATAGGCACCACAGAATTACATATACAGTACAGGTCAGCATGTAAGCTCATGAAATTCCCTACATAGGTGCAAGCAGCAATGATGATGCAGGACTCTTTACAGGTTAGTTTGTAAAAAGCCAGTGTGAACACAAACTGGAACAGAATTAAAAGTCAGCAATATACTCTTTTTCCCCAAGGTCAAGACCAAATGAACCAAAACTGCAAGAAAACTACATTAAGGCGGCAGATACACATATTGCAGTATGGTTGCTGTTTTAATGTCCATGTCCATCTCATGTTGCGCAGCATCTGGAAAGATTAAGGGGCTGCATTTGTCTATGCATCATCAGAGAATTAGACATGATCACCGCATATTCTATCTTTTTATAGCCCTATGAATCAGTTGCTGACTTATATTAAGCAGATTCTGCTATCTGCATCAATCTCACCTCTCACTTTCCTGCTGCTGTTCTCATCTTCCTGTCACTCGTCCCCGAATATCATCACCAACATAGATAAACACTCTCTCTTATGCTACTCACACATACACACATGTTGCAGTCAAATACAAACCTTTTGTTTAAACAAGCACAGCTCTTTTGTTCCCTAATGCGACTGGGGTCAGGAACGGGTTGGCAGCAGATAGTGTGTGCCCAATGGATCGCTGCTCAGGAGTCAATTAACTGGGGTCTGTGCAAATGAACAGAACAAGGGCGTAATCAGCTCCAATCTCCTAAGTCCTGCCTCCTGACTCATCTATTAAAGCATGCTGGTCAATTGACTGCTCTGGACTTTAATGGGATGAATCTTAAGCGGTAGAGGTTGGAGTGAACGTGGTGCTGCATTTTTAGACAATAACAGTAAAAGAGTTGTGGAGAAAAGACACAGAGGCCCTGTCTAATGAAATGAGTTTTTAGCCATGGTTTTCTCTGATAACCTCCTTGACTACATTGTATCAGAGTAGGTATTATGAAACCAAGCAGGGTGTATTACAAGTGTTTTTAATTAATTACCTTCCTGTAGCCACAAACACAGCTGCAGTCACTCCGCACCACCGCCCCCAAACACTAATCCAGGAAATCCATGCTGACAATCCTCTCAAGGCTGTCCTCTTCCCTTAACATTCATTTCCCTCTGCCTATTTTACACATGAAAATCCACTGGTGACATTTTAGGTCAAACGTGATTTCCCATGTGTGATTTAACTTGCCCTTCCTCTACAAGTGAGCAGATCAATACGTTCAACTGCAACACTGTTATGGGAGGTGATGAAATGTGTTTATTGCTCACTACCATCCAACCATTCACCATCCAACACACACCTTTCTGCTGTTACATTTATGCATTAATAGCCCACTGTATGGTGCATATATATGCCCTAGGCAAGGCTGCATATCATCCGCTGCCCTAAGAATAATTTCTATGTACTTGCAGAACATGAGGGCTCAATATACATAATGTAGAATGATGTGCGAGGTAACTTTCAAACCATTGTGCCAACAATAAGTAGAGGCATCATAAGCATGCATAACTGGCACTCATCTTAAATTAATCTATATCAAGCTTTAGTTTATTTCTGAAGACACAGTCACAGTGACCTTGGCTTTTTTCATCCAATTAATCCAGAGACAGGAAATATAGATGTGAAGAGGGAGAACATGAGGAAATGATCATAACACTTCTCGTCCATCTAAAATTTATCAGTATCCTTTAAAAGTTGGACTGTCCGTTTTACCTGTAAAAATAGCAAAACATATAAATGTATTTTAACAGGCTTAAAATCAAGACTAGAGAGGGGGAAAAAAAGCTAAAACAATGAAACCCAGACCCAGTGCTATGTGCCAGCTGTGACATTAGAAGTGAGTAAAACTTTCAAATAAAATATGTCTGCCTTGTTCCTCCTATATTTCATTTCAGTGGTGTTCTGTTCAGTGAGCAGTGCAATAAAAGTTTGAATCATTTTTAAAGGCCCGTAAATCGAATCTGTGGATTGGACACAATGGGGAAAAGGGGAAGAAAGGGCACAGTCATCAGCAGGCTGAACGATATTAGAAGCTCTTCTTATAGGAAGGCTCGGTGCTTCCGTCAATGTCAGCTGGCACAATAGAGCTGGATCTGGGCTGAAGAACTTGCCAGTGATTTCATTGTTGCTCAGTTCAGCCTATGTTCTTATTCTTCTCCTGCTAATATCCCAAAAGAATTGGAGGGTGCTGCTGTGTTGTCACAGACATGTCCGTCGTGTGGTATGTGAATATAATGAACATGTTTTAAAGTGCGTTTACACTTGTGGCTTCATTTTGTGGCTTTAGATTAATCAGAACCCATGTGACATTTATATCTAAACGTTATTTATTTACATGAAACAGTTTTTTGACAAGGTGACATTTTGTGTCAGGTTCTGCCTCTTTACTGTGTCGATTCACTGTGACCGAGGTTTGAACAGAATGAAAGATCATAACAGTGTGAAAAATCTGACATTTTGAACTGATGAGGCTATTACAAACATTGTAAATGACACTCATACTGAAGCCAACTACAGACTGGAGTCATTCTTCTTAATCTCGTTTGACCTTAAAGTTGATTTTTACCATTAACTATCATGCTGGAAAGACTGTGATTGCTCTGCTCATATAGAAAAAGGGATAATATTAGTAACCTTAAAACTTTATAGATGACAGCAGCAATTATTAAAAAGAATTTTAATACAGAGAGAAATCTGGGATTTTTTAAGGTGCTTGTTGCTGAAACCAAAGCTGTTACCATGCTCATACGTGGGTTTGTGAATGTTTGGTTACTGTGAGTGGAAATTATTGCAGTGACTGTTTATGTTAAAATGAAGACAGCCTACATAAACTGGAACTAAAGTGATGCAGATATTCATTATTCTGAACACCTCTGCAAATACAACCCAAATATTTCAAGAAAAAAAAGTACTTTCCTAAAACTACCAATTTAAAAATGTGATGAGGTTTTGATAATATATATTAACAGTACCTTTAGGGTACATATTATTTTTGGAAAAAAAAATAAAATAAAGTTAACTCGTGATGTAGAACATTTCAAACTTCATATCTCAAAATCACTTAGAAATTAATCTAAAAAGATATTACACAAAATTTAAAGTGTGTTCATCACTGTTTTCATTCTGTTAAAGGTTGTTTAGCAACAATTGAAGCAACACTACAGAAACACTAAGACCTATTGAGCTCGTCTGTGTCAGACTTGTACACAAACCCCATAGGATCCATCTGTCTGTTACTGCGGCTCCCTGATGAGCTGTGCATCTCCAACCCAATAAAAAACTCATGGAGCTCCACTGACAGCTCTGTGCTACAGAGGGCTCTGATCAAAAAGAGCTACAGCCATTCTAATAGCCACATCTCATTGCATTATATTTCACACAGTAAATATGGCAGTGGCCCAGTGAAATTTGGGACACTGAGCCGACAGCTCATTTTTTAAACCTAGGTGTAGCCTTTCCATGTAAAAACGGAACAGAGTGATGGATTTATACTCACCTTGTGGTGAGTATTTGAGGTTTTTGAACAGCAACAGCAGCTTCAGGAAGCTGACATCCTTTATTGACTTGTCGGTAAGGTCGTCATATGACAGCAATGCTTGTTGCATATTGCAGTTGTTATTCTAAAATTATGTTACACTTGGTATAAATTAAGACAGTTGTTATTGCACGATGCCGAGGATTTGTGGCCTTGAGTGCATGTTGTTTTGTGGTGTCTGTTGCTGTTAGCAACAGCTATTTTGTGTCATTTACTGGAGAAAAACTTAAAGAAATGTGTCTTTGCACTCTATCTGGCACCCCATCTTTAGTCTTTGCTAAAAAAAATCTATCTCCTGTACTTTTCTGTGCCATCATCACTTCAGCTGTTTTTTTCCCCCTTTTTTGGCAGCAGAGTCAGTCATAGCAGATATCAAGGGCATAAGCAGATAACCAGATAATCCCACGTCAAGCTTCATTCCTGTGAGGTAGCACGCAAAGTGTTCAATTGTCTCCAAGAGATTCGGCTCCAGCTGCTCCTCTGACAGCTTGGCTGACACAGCCCTCTAGTCTGACGAGGGTGTTGTTAGGGTTCATTTATTGGTCGGGGCTTTTCACACAATGATGTGGCTCCTTTCAGAAACCTTAAGCAGGTCTATGTGGGATCAGATTTTCATATACTCCAGCACATCAGACTTTTCTTACTCTCAGAGAAACACTCAGATAAACCAATCATGCACGTTTTAGTCATTTTTACACTTGCACTTATGAAAAATTCTCTACTGGAAATATTAAAACCCTTGCAGTGAGGATCTAATGATTTCTAAATTGAGCTGAAATCAGGCGATGTTATCCCTTAATGGAAGCTGTTAGGAAAGCATTTCTCTAATGAGGCAGTTGAGCTGGAAAGGGAATGATGGAGAACTTAGTCAGGTGTGTTGCATATTGTAGGTGTTTGGTTAAAAGTAGTGCTTTGAATATAATCATGTAAAGAAATAAACAAGACTGTAAAATATGAGAGTAGCAGATCTCTTTGGTGGAAACACCTCATTAATTAAGTGATTACTTTTTTCTAATTTAATCGTATTCTCTATGATTGTAGTGAACGCTATTTGACTCATAGTACTTCTACATAGTAATTCTAAATTTTCACTTTTTCGTCCTCATCACTGCCCCTGCTGCACATTAAACTACTTTTTTTGTTACAATGTGACAATATAACAGACAATGCTGAGCCAAGAGTGAAGGAGCCAAACTGATTTCATTACTTGCAGAGAGGATATGACGGGCTGAGGAAATGCCACTTTAGGAATCCCATGGGTACCTCATGTACTGCCACGCACCCTGCACACTTAATGGAAGCTGTGCACTTCTGGTTTCCATGGAGCTGAAATGTCAGAGGAGTAATACAGACATCCCCTCCTGACACTGCTGACTTAATCAAAGATCCAGGACACATCTCAGACTAAACAAGAGAAAAAACAATGGCTTGATGGAGATGATTGGTTGCATATTCTTCCGTCTCATAGCTGTTGTTAATACAATAGTGTGCTGGAATAATAAGGCAGTGTTGTCTTCAATTTATCACTAATGATATCTCAGGGCCACAAACTGAACTTTTGTTGTCATTCATGTTTAAGGTAGGAAATTCAAGGTATAGGTCTGCAGTACATTATGTACCATGTATATATGCATCATTAATAACTGATGGTAGAAGTCCACAATGTATTCAAGTGATGTACCTATAAAGTTTTAAGATGTTGTACAAAGTTGCTACCTGGTATTAAAAAATGAAAATGCATGCCTTCTGTACACAACCTGGTTGTGGTTCACATTGTTGCCTTAGGCTGCAGAATATCATTTATTGACTCATCGGGTCTCATCCAATGCAATCCTGTTTTTGTTTGTGCGTGTGTTTTTGTGTGTGTTTCAAAGCCGAAGGCAAGGAGAGATGGGGCAGCAGCAGCGGGGGTTTTAAGTTAATGTCTGATTTAAACATGAATCATACCCAGAGATGAAGTTTGAATCATTGTTACATTTTAGAGATTTTATTAAGTTTCTTTTACTTTGCCCTGATGTAATGAAGTGGAATGAGCCCAGACTCAGCAAGCGGCTTGTTTTTGAATAGCAGCTTCAAAGAATGGATAAGTCTGCTAGCCTCTAGTTTACACATGCTGGCTATCTTTCTTTTTTTTTTTTATAGAACTGTGTTGTAGCCAGTATGATAGGGCTGGACTGCTGACCAGCTTGTGGTCACTGGCTGCACTGAGCAAGCAATAAACACCCTGAGGTTTGTATACCCGTAGTGCCAGCTGATGAATTTGCAGCTACATTGATATTCTTCCACTCAGAACCGCCAGCATATTGGAGCACCTTTTAGCATATGGTGGGAGACCAGGAATAGTTCTGACCTAGTTGGAGCTTCTGTACTTCACCATCAAACTTCTCTCTCCCTCTAGATTCAGGGGTCTTATGCACTGAGTTCCACAGCCAAATATCTTTATTACTTTTTTCTGTAAGTTTTTATATAGTTCGCTACAACAAGCACTCATTTTTACAAGCTGTACTTGAGCTTCCATAAATTTGTCCAGTCAAAGCAGGGTATTTTAGGCAAATGCACCACTGGTTATATGAATCACTCAAATTCGATACAGTTGGATTTTTTTTATAGTTAGACTATCAATAGTTGCTTAGTAATCTCATAGATTTGGCTACAAAGGACTGCATGCTGAAAGTTTTTTCTTCAGAAGAAAAAAAAAAACCCTTGCAAAAGGCACAGCTGTTTTATCCATGTACTACATGAAAGGACTTGAAGCCAAGTCACTTATTTCTATATTTTATTACTTTCTGATGTAGATCGAAAGGATCCCCATGAAGTTCTTACTGTTATTGACTGACAAACTCAGGGTTCTAAAAGCTTTAACAAACAGATATAAATGAAAATAATCCATGCTGGCTACATCGGGGGTAGTGTCCATTTATATACATGAAGGTCAGTCAATCAATAGTTAGTATTAAAACAAGAAAGTCAAGGTGATGCTTTGTCAGATCAATGTGTGAGCAGTCTATTAAAGTATATACAAAGTTCTCAATTCTTTTCTGTTGAATTCTGTATCTTCTCGGATCACTCATCAGCAAGTTCATGTATTTGTTCAAAAATCAAGCAGATTAAAAGCATATTTAACATGCTTAAACACACAGGTACACAATGGATAACAGTTGCAACAAGGGCGATGAATTATTTATGACTGTTGTATGTATCCATTAGAAAGATGTTGTATAAATATGCTATAAAGTTTAATGTATGTTAGATCAAGGGTTTATTGTTTCAGCTGACCTTACTTTTGTTGCCGCTTTGAATAAAAGTTCAGAACCATGGACAGCTCCAACCTGGCTGCTATTTATGCTGCACAGTGATTTCAGTACCATTGACAGCTTCACTTCTCAGACATATGCTCTATTTTATGTAAAAAGGAAATCTAATGTGCTCTCTGTCCTCTCTGTGGTGTTCTCATGCCCTGTTGCATGTCTTAACATCATCATAAAAAACCTCCTGGCTAACCTTTACATTTCTGCTTGTATCCCAGTCAAGCTGAAATACTTAATGGCTTGTGTACAGTCTTTGCATTTCTGTTATCGTGACCTTGCATCTGTGCATTTAATACTTGTGTGACGAACTGCACCTGAAGCCTCTTGAGACAGTTTTGTAAGATGTTTAATTGTCTTGTGAAAATATTTGAAAGAATTCCAGGTTCCAAGATAAAACCTCAGTACAATATGTCTAACCTTGTGTCCGCTGTGTATCAGTCGGTGAACAAGTCTCTTTTACAGCACTAAGGCCTCGTCTGATTCTGATTCATTGTGTTCGTAGACACTGAAAGTCACATAAACAAACCCACTGCAGGTGTCTACTTTCCTGGGTTGTTCAGGCTTTTGGTGATATCCTCAATACACTTACTGTGCACATCTTTGTCTACCTTTGCCGCATAGCAATACATCAAATGCACACACTTTTATAAAGACTTTGGCTTTTTTTATGGTTGCTACATATTATCCCGGATAGATATTCAAATTTCCTGCTGGAGTTCTCAATCAAATGCTAATTAAGTTGTTCTACAGACTCTAAAATTGTGGAAAGTATTATGTTTTGGATACTTAATATAAATGACCAGTAGTAACCTGGAAAAGCAAAAGGAGGTCTTGAAGTTGATGTAAACCCCAGGTGCAATGCCTGCTGCAGCGATAACGCCCCCCGCCACCACCACCTCCACTGCAGTAAGCTAAAAATTGACTGGCACTATCTAACCCTCTGGTGATTATCTGACATGCCTGAGGGGTGGGGTCCATGCCGCAAAGACTAATTAGCTTCATTAACTTGTATTAAAGATAAAAAAAAACAAACAATTGCTTTCATGTAATTGAAATGCTGATTTCACAACTGCCCTGTCTCATTCTTCTCCTGGAGTTATATCTGCCCCAGTACCTGACCACCTCCACCTCTGTACTTAATGTACAACTTAATTTCACAATCATATCATCCCTTTCTTAACCCTTACTGCTAATTAAGCAGGTAGTTCACTAACACTTCAGTTCATCAGTTCTTTTAGTCAAATCTCCTGTGAAAATTGTTGTTATTTGCTGTTGTGTGTGTTTATTTTGAAGGTGTCACATTCCACTGTGTAATTATGACAGCTTCAAAAATAATCCTAAATTCTTTATGCATGTGTGTTAATTACTTAAAATTAAGATAGTTATATGTTTTATAATTTTTTTAGGTTAGTTTTTTATATCAGAAATGGATATAAAAAAAATCAACTTTTACCTTTAAATGAACTGCTGCTGATACTATAATCTTAAAAGGCATAATTGTTGTGTGGTTTGTGGTTTACACTGTGTTAAAGGGTTTACAGTGAAAGAGTTAGTGTCGCCTAGTGGTGAGGTTGCAGATTGCAACCAACTGGATACCCCTCATCCCACCCTCCCTTTTCAAGGCCAATCTAAAAACGTGACAGACCCTGTCTTGACTGCTAAACAGTCAGTTTTTTGTATCTGTAGAAACATGGCAGTGAAATATGGTAGATTGCATGGAGGAGGACCAACTCTAGTTGAAGATATGAAGGGCTCATTCTTAGGCAGAAAAAAATCACAATGACACTTAATTTTACTGTTTATTAATTCATAATTATGAATATTATATTCCATCTCCCTTCAAATCCTACATTGTGGACCTTTAAGGGAAAATAATAAAACTGTGTTTATTTTTCATTTATTATTTTGTTTACAGTCATGAATAAATCATGTCCTGATGAGAAAATATTATGATTGAATTAAAAGTGTCATCAGCCACGTATTACCACATATGATCAAATGTTACTATTGTCACCCATCACCACCCCCAGCTAGGAAGTCCATTACTACTCAGCATCATTACTATCATCTCCATAATGAACAAAAACAGCAACAATAAAAGTTGTAGCAACCGCAGCAGCAAAAACTCCAGCAGAAACAACATGATAGCTGTTGTTAACAGCTGGCATCTTTATAATGAAATGTCACTTTTCATTCCAGAGAATTTGGTCAAACAGTTATTCAGTGAGACAGAATGAACGTCGTCTCATGGACTTAAACACACATTAAACACACATGAGGAAGCGCTTATCAACAGGCCTATAAATACCAGTGGAGCCACTCAAGGCCACTGCAAATGAAGCACTTCTCTTTTTCACATTGAAAACATTTCACAGAATTCTAATTACTGGGCATTCAATGTCACATTGCACATTTTGTGTTCTCCTCATGCCTTTCTTTTACATTTTAGTAATTTTCTGGGATTTCTCTTCTGTCACATTTTACCTAACTACGGTGGACTTTTAGAAAATGTCTAAAAGTTTTTTTATGTGACTACTAAATTATATATCACTGTTAAATATAACAGCCTTTAAATGCTTGTATTTTTGTCAGTAACATGGCCTAAATATGCTAAATTACGGACGGCTTTTATAAAGATGCACAGATGTTCATCAGCCAAGCTAGCAATGTCTTTTTAAAGTGGGCAATGTTTTCTTGTAAGTAATTAGTCAACCTCAGTCAGTGTTACACTCTGATATAGGCCAAAAGTGAAGGATAGGGTGGAATTTTCATTGTGAGGTTCACAGTGACATTGATAGTTGTGGTTGTGAGCAAAATCTCTTAACAATTGAATTGTGTTGTCATGAAATTGAAAATGCATGCAATACAGTGCAAATGCAGAATGCTAATTTTGGCATGCTAATACACATAAAGAAAATGATGAAAATGGCCAAAATCGTATCTGCCAAACAGTAGTATGTTAGCATTGTCAGTGTAAGTATAAAGTGGCTTGAAAAAGTATTCATACCCCTTGAACTTTTGCACATTTTGTCACGTTACAACCACAAACATAAATATATTTCACTGGAATTTAACATGAAAAACCAACACAAAGCAGCACACAATTGTAGAAAGTAGAAGGAAAATTATACATGATTTGCAATTTTTTTTTAAATAAAAAACTGAAAAGTGTGGCATGCAAAAGTATTCAGCCCCCCTGAATCAACCCTTTGTGGAATCACCTTACAGCTGCAAGTCTTTTGAGATATGTCTCTACTGGCTTTGCCAGCTAGAGGCTGAAATTTTTGCCCATTTTTGTTCGCAAAACAGCTACAGTTCAGGCAGATTAGATGGAGAGCATTTATGAACAACAGTTTTCAGATCTTGCCACAGATTCTCAATTGGATTTAGGTCTGGACTTTGACTGGCCCACTCTAACACATAAATATGTTTTATTTTAAACCATTCCATTGTAGCTCTGGCTTTATGTTTAGGGTCATTGCTTCAGTCTCAAGTCTTTTGCAGACTCTTTGTATACTCTCTTTTCTTCTAAGATTGCCCTGTATTTGGCTCCATCCATCTTCCCATGAACTCTGACCATCTTGATGCTGCCACAACTATGTTTGACTGTAGGGACGGTGTGTTCAGGGTGATGTGCAGTGTTAGTTTTCCACCACACTTAGTATTTTGCATTTAAGCCAAAAAGTTCAATTTTGGTCTCATCTGACCAGAGCACCTTCTTCCACATGTTTGCTGTGTTTGCTGCTTCCCAATATTCTCTTAATAAACTTCTGAGGCTGTCACAAAACAGCTGTATTTATACTGAGATTAGATTACACACAGATGGAGTCTATTTAATCATTAGATCAACATTCAATCATTCAGCAATCATCAGTCAACTTCTGAAGGCAATTGGTTGTATTGACTGTAATGCATTTAGGTCAAAGTACAGTTATGCTTCGGTGCAGTCTTGTATACCAATACTCTGGCTGTAAATCCACCTTCCAATAAACGACCAACACTCCTTACTTCTGTCCACTTTCTCTCTCTGAACAGGAAGTCATATTATTCACTGTGGAAATAAGATTGTAGCTCACCAAGCCCAAACCTCTTCCACCACTCACTTTGCATATAATTTACCCTTTTCCTCTCCTCTTTATTGCTCATGGGTCTTTGATATTTTATAACAAAATAAGGGATGATGTGAGTGATTTAGTTTGGTATTGTTTGGAAAGTGACACACACCAGGGTCTGACAGAAAGGCGCAGCAGGAACTGATTCAGGCCTGTTTGCCCTGCAAAGAGATATTGGCATTTCGACCAGAGGGGTCCATGCCCATCATTAATGACCTTTTCAAACACACAGCACAGGCTGAATACATTGCATTGAGGGTAGATTGTTGAACCTCTAGCTAGCCTAGAGCTGCTTTGTTCTCTGGAGTGTTTACAGCTGCATAAATCAAAGATTAAAAGATTTTGATATCTTGCCTTTTAACACCAACAATAAAGACAGTAGTAGGTATGAACAGGAAAGGAGCCATAGTGTTGTTTAATATGTAACGTGTGTAAATTGCCTGATGCAAAAACAAACATAAAGATAAATGTGTAAACATATTTTTCTCAGGTATCTTTAGAGGCAGTGAGTCATAATTTATTACCAGCTCTTATATATTTACAAGTTAATAGTCGGCATTAAGTGATCTAATGGTATGTTGTAAACATTAATGGACTTTCTACAAGGATGATGACGGTTCTTACTTAGCATCAACAAAAAAAAAAAAAAAAAAAAAAAAAACTTGAACTGTATTCTTATTCATTTAATTAATTAAAGTAAATATTACACATTTTCTCTCAAATTTCGTCATTTCAGTCTTTGGAAGTCAGTGGAATGCACTTTAGTTTTTTGTATGAAAAATGTAAAAATTTTAAAAACATAGCTAAACATACTGAAAGTGATTGTATGCCATGAATGATTATGGGTTAATACAAACAGAAAGTGACAGTAATAAAGCACTGCAGGATGAATAGACAGACTGACTGGCAATGAGAGCAAGACAACTTCCTCCGTCTGAAGCATTACTTCCTGAATTTCCATTTCAATCAGCGGCAGCCTCCTAGGAGGCCCCCGGCCCCCGAGCCTGGGTGGGAGGAGTCGAGCCCCCTTATTGCCAACAGTGGTTAGCATCGAGTAGCACAGCCTGACGTCTCTGCGTTGTGCTCCTTCTGCTGCTATTCTTTTTCACACCTGTGAGGAACCAAAGAGAGTTTATATGCAGCACAATCTCCTTCTCCCCCTCCTTCAATCTGCGAATCTCACTATCTCTTCCCCCGCCCCTCTACCACTGCAAACACCTCGCTATCTTTAAGCACGATGTGATAACACCAAACTCTCCTTTGGAACTATATACAGAAGTTGGAAGTCTTACTAAACTTTGCTTCCGCTTTTCTGTAGTCATCACTATACTAAATGGAAAATAATTGAATGCCTCTAACTATAAGGACTACTCAGTAGATTCTTGTCTGCCCAAAGGGCTTGTTTCTTCTTAGTTCAGACATGGGTCATTGGAGTTGGTCATTACATATTAGTGTCTTCAGGCTTTGGGAATGGAGATCCTATTTAAGGGTATAATCTAACCATATAATCTGGGTTAAAAGGTGGCTGCAGTGCTCAAAACTCTAAATCTGTATCCTCTATGTATGTGACATGCGTTGCCACAGACGCATGGCTCTGCTGTGGAGCGGAAGCAGCACTTTCTATCTGTAAGTGGGATGCACTGATGCTCACTGACATAAATAGGTCCTGCATATTTGGCAACACATTGCCTAGATATATTTGGATGTGTTGCAATAAAACCTCTATTTGCTCTCTCTTGCTCGCTTTCGCTCTGTGTTTTATATAAGACTGTCACAACTAAAATGTTTTATCTCTTTGTCCAAATGAATTGTAGGGTAACAACTTCTTAATATTCCCATTGTTTATGCGGCGAGCGTCACACATAATGTCCTCTTAAATTCAGATGTGCTTACGAAAAATGGGGATAAAGTGATGAGAAGAAAAAAATTAGGCTAGAGTAAGTGATTATTGTGCTCCTTCTCTTTGTGCAGCTCATTCTTGCTTTCTATGTGCTGTCAATACTGTAAGTAAGATGAAAGAGCCGTTTAGGTGAAATACAATAAAGACATTTCTGGCCTCCGGACCCAGTGGCCCAGGATCAATGGCCGCCAGGCATGTTTTCCCGTAACTAACATATATGAATACCAATACCATTAGAAGATGTATCTCTAGTTAGTCACAAAGATTTTTTTCTCCCATGATTAGAGACCAGTCATGCATAAGGAGAACATTACTTCACCGAGCTTTGTTGTGCTCCTTACGGTAAAGGCTGAAGCTTAAGGGTATCTTCTAAATGTCAGAGAGATGATTCTTTGCATTGACTCACACATTACATTGGATTATTTTTGTTTGCCATAGGAGCCCATGCAATGATATCCGTGGCTCAGCTCTATGAAAAACCTATTGATCTTTCCATAACAGACTGAATATAAGCTCACACATGCAAACAATGAGATCTAGTAGTTATTCCCTGTGGCTAAATCAGACCTTCGGGTTTTTTTAACATGGTTACTTCTGCCTGTTTTGCATCTTATACGGCTTGAATGTATAATCCTGTCATGCCTCCTGGATATTTGTATAAATACAATGGCACTGTATCTTTAAATGCCAGCAATTCTGATCATATTACAGTGCCTAGCATTACATAGAGATACTTTTCCCTCAAAAGCAAAAGATCATGCAACAAAATAACCTTTTGCATTTCCACACTTTCTCCAGTTCATGTCTGAAAAATACTGTGCCAAAACAATTTTGCCTCAGGAGTGAAATCAATAACAGAGCAAAGACATATGGCTGAGAGATACACACGGCTTCCATACCTATTGCCTTTAAAATGTAGTGTAAGAAAAAAAAAAAAAAAAACAACAGGTGTGTTTTTAACAAAATTCAGCTGTGTTATAGAATGGTATGATAAATGCAGTTTGACCACAGAAATAAATACACTACATGCATTTCTCCTCATATAAGAGGCAAATGATAACAATGCAGTATACTTGAACTTTCTCCAGGGGCAGAAAATGCTGTAGAACTGAGCTAATGCACCAGATCACCTCATCTGTAAAAATCTGTCACATTGCACAGCTCATATTAATTACTAAAATTCATAGTTGGCTTCATTAGTAACACTTATATGGTTGTATTAATTAACATGGCATATGCACTAATTAAAGGATAAAGCTGCATGGATGAATAGGCTTCTTGCAAACTAAGTATGTGGAAAAGTGCCTGAGAAAAGTGTTTAAAGAATCTTTTAATTGTTCTCCCTGAATCCAGGTTTGCTTAAAAGTGTGTTTCATTTTACACCAAGGGGTGAGGCTCTGTAACCACACCCACCAGTGATGTCACAATTTAGTGATCACTCCCACACCCAGTGCACATATACACGACTACTAATAGAATCAGGAAGGTTGTAAAGGTGTTATTATAAACCCATCAGAAAGTTTAGGTTAGCTTTATATAATACCCTTATCTAGTCTGTTGGCATCAGTCTTCTAGTCTGCAGCAGTTGGTAGATATGTAGCAATGAGATGGGGCAACTTTGGCTTGATGTCAGGGTGAAGATCTGGTATCAAAGCTATTTTGCATGTTGTTGTCAGAACAAGCTTATTGTGTTTGCGTTCATATCTTTCTATGAATATTACCAGGCACATTCTCCTCCTGTGTACAAATATGCTTACAAGACTCTGTTCCTTTTTTTTCCATTTCCCTTTCTGCAGGAAAAAGAAGACATCTTACGACAGCACGTGTCTTTTAAATAAACTGAGCAAGTGTTTGATGTGTAAAAGTGTATACAAGACATGTAAATAGAATGCCATCAGCTTCTCAGCATCTGTCTGTCAGAGTTTTGACTTGTCACCAATGCTCGTCTTCATCTATGCACATTTCTGTCTTATGTGCATTTCCTTTCTGCCTTGACAAGAAAGCAAACTGGCAAGTGTAGCCTGAGGCAGAGCAAGTGAGCCTTTGTTCAAAAGGTTATACATTTGTGCTCATGCTGATAGAGGATAGAGAACTTTGAAATCCAATGGCTTAGCAACTATTTGAAATTGTTTCATCTGGGACAAAATGATCACAGATGTATTTGAATATACCAAAGAAGCAGTAAAATTATATTCTGGAGATGCTCTTGGCAGCTCTGTAACAACACAATTCGTATTTTTTTATCAAAAGAAAGTCTAACAAGCGTACCTGTGTGAGTTATTAATGAACCTCCTCAATTAAAGTGACATTTTGTTGAATTATTTTTTTTTAAACATGAAAATTAAAGGGATATTACAACACATTTTAAAAAAGTTTTTGCATTGAAACATCAGGATCATTTCAGCTTGCATTCTCCATCTGTATGTTCAAGACAGTTCAAAGAGAATAGCTACAACAGAGCAGCTCTCTACACCAAAGGGAGAGCATGAGTTTGCCCAATAATCCACTGCCCATTTAGTCATATTTTGTATTCAAATGTGAAATGTTTGGGACATGCCAAGTGCATAGATGGACAAAGGGAGGGTAGATTAAGCTGTAGAATGTTTCCTGCAATGAAAAACTGCAGTTTTTTATTTTTAAGATGCAAACAGGTCTTAGATCCACTTTTTAAATTTAGGTTGCATATCATTTTAAGACAAGTTATGACCTATAATTATATTCCAGCACAGCTTTGAAATTCATATATTCACAACTGTAAGAACAAGTGCATCAATTACTCAGATTTCAACCCCAAAAAAAGAGGAAAAATTGTTTATTATTATTTTTTATTATATTAGGCATCCAGTCCTAGATATCAGTATTATATATATAAGAGTCATGTTTTACTTAGAGGGCTACACAGTGTTGCTGTGGTTAGCACTATTACTTCACAGCAAGAACTACATCTGACCCGGGGTCTTTCTGTGTGGACTTGGATGTTCTCCCAGTGTCTGTGTGGGTTTTCTCTCTTTGTACTGTGGCTTCTCCCCACAGTCCACAGACATGCAGGTTAGGTTGATTGATGACTAAATTGCCTGTACATGTGAATGTGAGCGTGTCTAGTTGTCTCTCTCTCTAGATGTCCACCCTGTGATAGACAGGAAACTTGTCCAGGGTGAACCCTGCCCTCACCCACAGTCAGTCAGTCCCCCACAACCCTCAACAGGATAAGCAGTACAGATAATGGGTGAATGGATGTTTGACTTTTAATCTTGAGATCTCTTCCAAACCTTTTAATCTCTAAAGCTTACTCACACAAACAAACACACACAGTCATGGTCTGAAAGGAAATGGTTGTACTGTTAAATCGAGAATTGATTGTTATTCATGGACATCTATCTGGACAAACAAACTTCAAGTTACATTTTCTTCTGTGAATACCTGCTGCTAGTTCAAATCATTTTTTTTTCACTGAAAATAGAATGAACTGCCATTTAATTCTTTATGATGTATATGTGAGGTTTTAAAACACTCATGCACAGTGTATCTTATGTTCTTGTATCCTTTCAATATTTTCTGCTGTATAACTCAGCCTTTGGAAATAGCCCTACATGAACAGAACCCCCATTGGGTGATATAAAAGCCATCTAAAGGTCACAGTCAGCCAAACCTCCCTCCCTCCAGAGGCACCAGTGTACGCTGATGTGACCACCATTGCTGTTTACTTCATAACCCAAAACATTTGTTCATTTCATTTGTGGCTTTTAGAGGAACTAAATATCCTAGGGATGATTAGCCCTTTCCAACATCTGATCTTACCATGAGCTCATTAAAGATACATGATCTACACTCCAGCTTTGGCTGTTGGATAACTGCTTTTTTATCTCTCTCTCTCTCTTTCTCCCATCTGATGCAATTAAAAAGTTAGTATTAACACAAGTAAGTCCACCCTCTAGGGGATTTACATACATATAGTGTGATGACAACTTGTCAAGGCACACATACAGGCCATTACATATACAGTTTACATGTGCCAGTATATTTCCAGCTCTGTGATGTCCGTGAACTTAAATCAGGGCGTATAAGGATGCAATTTCATGGATGTCATGCATATAAATACTCGGTGTAGATCTTCTGTATGTTGGGTTCTCAGTGTGAATTCACTGTAGCTAATAATTTTATAAAGCTTATTGAAAGAGTTTATAGTTTATAGGGCACATTTAAATAATAATAAACGAGGGCTAAATTGCTTCAGAGAGAAATTAAATATAATTAAATACACTGAGAACACTGAAATTTAAACATCTAGATGAATAAATAAACTAGTATAATAAATGAATTCACAGTTATTATGTAGTGCTTGTGAAAAAGTAAGTCTTAGGTAACATTTTCAAAGCGGAAACAAATAAGGAAGACCTGTCAGCGATGAGTAAACTGGTGGCAACACTAACAGTCTACAGCCATAAGACTGTTACTGGATAAAATGGCACCCTGAGCTAAATGCTAATGTTAGCTTGATAACATGTTAACAGTGATAATTCCAATGCTAATGGTGCTCATTTTTATCAGGTATAATGGTTACGATGTTCACCATCTTAGTTTAGCCACTTACCATTAGTGCTGATTGGATGCAAACCAATGTGTTGGACAAATCAAATATTTATTAAGTTTGAGTTGATGGTGGTGCTAAACAAAGAAGTTTGGGGGTCACAAGGGCATGTACCAATGTTTATAGAAATCCATTCAATCACTTCGGTAAAGACTGAAATTGCTAATATTCTGTTGGAAAATAAGGAAAAAGCAGCTAGTGCAGAAAATCAATAGTATTCATTCTCTGGAGAAAGTTTGGACCAAACCAAAATGGTGGACAAACCCACTAGCGCGTCTTTGTTGCTTCGTTTCGTTTATTCACAGAGCCATTTCTAGATTGGCAGGAAATTCTCCATAGATTTATTCTATATTAACAATCAGCTTCAGAAAGAGTGGAAGTGTTAAGCCTAGGCAACAATTCAAACTCCAGGTACAGCCCTGGTCCCACTTACATCTGTTATTGTGTGTGTACGTGTCAGACAGAGAGAAAGAGAGGAGAGCAAGAGTGAGAGGGAGGGAGAGAGAGACTCATATTTCAGTATTGATATCGTAGATTTCACACACCAGGCACCAAACTGTCTGAACACTTTCAAAGAAGCTCCTTGCAGCAATAAAGCCTCTGTCTTATGCCAACAGAGACTTATATGTGTCCAATCAATGACCAACTTTCCTAATTGTTTAAAAAGCTTCTGCTGTATCGCTGTGACAGTTCTATTAGGAAACACTTCTATTGTTTCTGACATCGACTGAAAGCAAATACATCCCCTTTTAGATGTCACATCTTTTTGATTGTTTATACCCAGTCTCCAAAACCATCCCACAAAAAGATTCCACACCAAAGGTCCAAGATCAAATGTTGAAGGATTCATCCAACAACAGAAGGCAGGGAACTGTTCCTACTTCCTTGTGCTCTAGCATCTATAATACATGACCCACTATCAAGGACCATCACAGCTCAGAGCGACAGTCTTGGTAGAGCACACCGGTCATTCAGGGTCGCAAATCCAGTAATCTATATTTCAGGAGTTATCTTGCAAAAGCAAAGCCCCTTCGTTCTTTATGATGAGTCATAAAAGATATCTTGTTGTTTTCCCCTATACTTTTTTAATCTTAGTTTTAAGTGCCTCATCAATCTTTCATGCAGCTGGTCTTCCTGTCTTTTGTGTGATGGCTTTGATGTTAGCCTGCACTTTCCCCTACCTGAATCCCATGTATTTTTCATTTCCATTCTGACAAGCAGCTGTGCATTCACAATGCATTCTACATTACATTGTCTGACATATTAGTTTATGATAATAATAAAGTATTGGTCATATAAGGAATATTAACATCCAGGGATGAGTTACAATGTGACAATTGTGTTCTGTCAGATAAATCAAGGTCAAAACCCCCAATTTCACAGCTTGTGCAGATTAGAATATTTTCCCACCATTTATATGTTTGTTCCCTGAAAGTTTTGATAACATACTACTACTGAAGGGATGATCATACTGAAAATAATAGGTACATATTGCAGCCATAAATTGGGCTAAATTTATTCAGTACAGGGATGGATGCACTAAGTCCATGCAGCACTTGTGGAAGTTCACTGCTTGAGGTTTACAGTGCTTCTGCTGTAGTATGTATGGCACAAAGTAGCGCAGGGTCAGTTGGGGGTATCATTAATTAAAAGCATGTGTTCCATGGAAGTACCCCTCTGCAATGCAATAAAACAAGTTTATAGGCCTCTGCTGCCCATATTCTTTTTCCCCACTTTTCATCTCTATGACAAAATGCCCTCTCCCTGGTCACAACATAACTCTCTGCCCACTGACAGCTCCAGGATTACGACTGTGGGGAAGAGGGCGAGGTGAGAGGGAATGGGAGGTAACAACCCGACTCCTCAAAGTCATCATGTCAGCCGTAGATTACAGAGTATCCTCTCCCTCACTCTTCTGGCAGGCGGACAGTGTGCAACAGCATGCATGCTGATCAGTAGTCGGAGAGATAAGGGAGGAAAGACAGCGAGGAAAGGATCGTATGGCCTGGTCCCTGGGAAAAAAAGCCACCTGATGCCACAGCTACTGGTGCAACCCAGGCGCCTCTCACTCCTTCACTCAATAGGTGGAGACAGGAAGGGCTGGTGTTATCTGAGTGATATGACTGGAGCCTAAGCCTGTGTTGTTTGTGTCTATGTTCACACCAGAGGCTGCTCGTGTGGTTGTTTCTGGAATAGCCGCTCACATTAATTCATGGATACACACAATATATATACATTTTCAAGGAAGTCACATATGTTATATTAATTCGACTCAGCTACTCTATGAGTTGCAGTTTAGTTTACTTTGAGATTTTTCTGAACTGAGGCTCCTGACTTATTGAGTCAGCTAAATGATTTTCATCTCCGATGTGCTGTCTTGTTCTATGTAATGCCCTAATCTTTGCAGCTGTGGATGTCCATGCTGTCTAGTTTCATATGCAAGATCAGATTCAGACTAAGACATGTACAGATGAATTTGAGAAGATGTAATTTCCAATCAGTTTTGTCTCTTACTTATTTTACCTTTTACGATATGCACTTCAAACTTCCACATAGTATGAAGTGTGCTGCCCCACAGGAGAGTTCAGGATACAGCCAATCAGGAGGAAGTGGCCTTTTAAAGAAGTTTCTTAAGGAGGTCTGAGCTAATATCATTTTTTTTTTTTTTTTTTTTGCCATAGGCTCATTTGAGGGACTGCATAACAGGCAGTTTGAGATGAATAAAGACTTTCTTTTAACTATGGCTGATACAGATACTTGAGAGGTTCAAGAATAAAATTACAGAGCTCAAAATGAGCATAATAGGTCCACTTTAAAGCAAGCTTAGAGCTTATTCCTGTCACAACCAACAGTTAAAGAATAGCTGCAAATGCTGTTGTAAAAGTAGAGAACATATACTGAATTAGTTAACTAACCCGGTTATGTCAGTTTCACTGCATTAGGAATATCTAAGTTTGCTAAAATTAGTGATCATGGCTACTTTTATACCAGACCAAAAGCAGGATTAAATGGCGTCCCATCATAGATACCTACAGTGTATGGTTTGATTTGTAGTTCATTGAGAGATTGTCCCCATCGTAAATGTATTTGATTTCAGCCATTAACTGGTAAGTACTCACCAAGCGCTTTATTAGGAACACCTATTCTTATTCATGCACTTATCTAATCAGCCAGTCTTGTGGCAGCAAGTATCCATCTTGTAGAATGCATAAAACCATGCAGACATAGGTCAAGAGCTTCAGTTAATATGCACATCAACCATAAAAATGTGGGAAAGTGGATCTCATTGCTTTTGACTGTCGTGTGATTGTTCATTACAGATGAGCTGGATTGAGTATTTTTGCATCTACTGGGCTTTTACACTCTAGAGTTTAATCAGAAATGAAAAAAGCATCCACTGAAAGGCAGCTCTGTGGATGGAAAATCTTGTTGATGAGAGAGGTCAGAACAGAATGGTGAGATTTTCTGGAGCTGACAGATGGGCTATGGTAACTCAGATAACTATAGCATCTAAGAACACACAACACATCAAACCTTGCAGTGGGTGAGAATGTCTCCTCAGGTTGCATTCCTGTCGACCAAGAACAGAAATCTGAGGCTGCAGTGGGGGCAAGTTCACCAAACTCTGGACAGCTGAAGACAATGAAAATTGTATCTGGTCTTGATGCACAACTATAAATCCATCTTAAATGTGTGGTCATTCCAGAAAAAAAATCTAGAAGGAAAACTATTGTTTTAGCTAAACACTAGAAAACTAGCCAGCCAGGAACATGCTAGTTAGTATACAATATCTTTCTAAGATCCTTTATATTTTTTGCTCTTAAGTTCAGTTGCTAATGAGACAGTAACTTCAGACACTCAAGTAACTGTGTGAAACCCACCTTTCTGCATGGCACAGTTTATAGTTCAACAAAAGAGGTTAAATAAAAGTGTCTGTCCAACACAGCTAATTAGCGACAATAGCTCCCACTCTTCTTGGACTCTGTGCTCCATGAATCCCTGAGAGGTCACCACTGATTTTTCTTCATTTTGTTGGAATAAATTGATAGAATGGACTTATAGAAAGCAAAGCTCCTCAGTGAATTGAAAAAGGGTGTGTTCTATTGCCAACATTTTCAGCTTTTCATTTATGAATGTTCAATTTATTCCTAAAAACAATCCTGCTTTGAAACTAGCTGAGTCAAACTGTCATGGACAACAACATTTTGTCAGCCCTCTCAGGTGACATACATACTTTACTGATGTTGTCATGGTAGCGCTGTCACATTGCATGTCTGTCATATGTCAGATTTTCTGTGGTCCCTGAGTTCAGATCACAAAAACATTAGATGTCAGCCTGCTCTTTGCATCACATTGACTAAAAAATATCATATCTGAAACGTCAAAATGGGAGGGTTTTCAGCTGCAGTGTGAGTATGCCCTTGTCTTTCCATCTGTCTACCCTGACTCCCTATATCTGTTCCCTCTGTTGGTTGTGTCTGTCTGCGTGTTTCTGCCTGTGCCTGTCACCTTTCTATCATATTCTCAATGTCTCTTTCTCCCTTGTCTGGTCTTCTTCAGTGTCCCATTTGAACCAATTTCCTTTCCTTCTCTGTTGTCTCACCTCTCTTCTTTCCTGTGTCCTTCTCACCATCATTTTGTGCCTTTAGATCCTGGCTCTCCTCTTCCTGATCCCAGATGGATTAACATACATTACACATTTCACAGTGACTCTGTAATAAAAGACTGTATTCAGCTTGTTTCTCCCTGAGCAGAAACCAGTATGCACATCTCCCCAAGGTCAGGACAGACCTGAATAGTCCACCATAATTCATTTTGGGGGTGTGCCAGTACTTTGGCATGCCGTCTATTTTGCATCGCCTTGTGGCCCAGGTGTTGCTTTTAGATTACACAGTATGCTCACACAGGCAAAGAGAGGACCTGTAATCAGGTTAGCTGAATAAAGAGACACAGTTCCTCACCCTCTTCATAAAATTACAGCTATTGTCAACACTCAAGAGCATTTATCCATGAGGCTCTCTCTGTTGAGAAACATGTAACTGTGTCTGATTGTGAGTGTTCAAAGGGAGACGTGCTGCCGTTGCAGTGTGATGTGCATTGAGGCTGAAAGAGACAGGAGCAGCAGGATGTGGCAAAGGTGAGGCTAGCCAGTTGATTCACAACCACCACATACAAAAAACATGCCACAGCGCTCAAAACTCACACAGACCCTTCTCGCACCTTCCTGTCCTCTTCCTGTCTCTTCTGAGACATTTTGTAGACAGAAGAGCATCTGCCATTATCTCTAAATTTAGTTAGGATTCCCTTGTTCCCTCAGCATAGATCCATCTGTCTGGGTTATGCAATCACCACAGCAATACACACACAATAGACACACTGTCTGTCTGTCCGTCTATTACAGTAATCACTCAGACAAACTGGAGCAGTGTCATTTCACACTATGACCTCACACCCACAGTTTACAAATAATTAATAGCCTTGTAGGAAGACCAGCCTCACATCATTAACTCTCATCACTAGAGTTTTTGTGTGTGAAAACTAAAAAAATCAACTGTAAATGCCATGTGAAATCAGACCTGAGTACAATATCTTCTCTCTCTCTTTTTCTGCATTGTTAAAGCAGCGAATTGCAATTATTGATGTTGGCCCTGAGCTTGCACTTAACGTTCAAAAATATACTTAAATTAAATCACAAAGTGTACACTATGTTGAAAAAAATAATCTAATGAGCATGTGGGAGGCATGCGTAACAAAAGTGATAGGGAGCTCATGTCCTCTCGCATTCACACTTCTCTCTAACTACCATGGTTTCATATTCATTTTGTCCATTTTTCCTACAGAGACCCAGAGTCATGGCATTCATCTGAGTTAGGCTCTGTTTTAAAGAGAGATAATGAGGTTTACTTTCTATATTCTAACACGAAGCAGCATCCACCATAACACTTAGGGGGAATCTTTTGTTATTTTAACAAAGTGAAACAATTACTCTGGGAACACAAGAAAAAGAAACCTAGGGAAGCTCTGATATGGTACTTACCGTCAACTTGGTTTCATTCACATACATAAAATTCACTAATACTTCGCTGTTTAAGCTGTAATCTCTAAAGACTCCTTTCTGTCTCGCTGGCAGTATGGACAGAGACAGAAATGTAGCATGCAAAGGTCTTCAGCTTAAGTAAAAACAGAATTTGTTAAAGGCCAAAAAAAACAGACACAGTCAGTGATGTTAGATCATTTTGCTCCAAAATTTTATATTTGATTTCATCAACATTTTTACTTAACGTTATGTTGATGATGTTTACTTCAGCTAAATTTCTTTTTTGTTGCTTTTTGTTTTCTTCTTTATTTTAAAATGGAGTAGAGATAGAGATAGAGGATTCTAACCATCTAACCAACCATAAAACCATCATTTCATCCAGCCACCCGTCCCATGATCATAGTAACAATCTGAAGATCATTCTGGTTTTAAACAAGTCTACAGTTTAGTCAGTCTTCTTTGGAAGAGAAAACTTTAAGATTACAACCCCCAAACTGGTTTAATGTCGATCAATTGTACTTGTGTGTGGAGCTACATCAACCAGCCACAACATCAAAACCACTGACAGGCAAAGAACAATAATCATCTTGTTACAGTGCAATGTTTGGTTGGGAAACATTTCATCTAGAAGTTACAACTAAGATCTGCATTGCACAAACTGACAAGAAATATCTTGAAGAATGTGACAGAGCCCAAAGAGGCCTTGACCCAAACTCTGAACTAGGTTGAGCATTATAGTGTGCTGGAATAATCCAGATCCATGATGACCCCACCCCACAACCCATAAGACCCCAATTCCCCAGTGTGTCCATGACCTGATGGGTCAAAGCTGTTTCCTTTGTACTAAGAGATAATTACCAGCATTCAAGGTGCACTTATGTTCAATTTCATTGTCTAATTTTATCTCCAACTGAAGTGAAATATATAACCTGGCTAAACAGTAGGTAATCCAATTCTTTGTTTTGTCCAACCATCTCAATGTATTCTTTTTTTTTTTAATAAGCAGACTTCATTGTTGCTATGTCAACACATTTCTAGCTCTCAACAGGTACTTTGGTAAGTGAAGCTGATAATAGCTCAAGTTGTAATGTTGTTGGATTTTTCTTTTGAGGTGTATTCAAACAAATAGAAGATACAATGAATCAAAGTTTAGATGTGATGCAATTACATATTAAGTCAATACAGAGAGTAAATAGGTGAAGGCAAATTTTCACAGGAAGTGAGACAAAAACACATCAGTGCATGTTGAAAGAGCTTCATGAATCAGCTTAATAATGAAGCTGAGATGTTAAAGAGGGAAAAGAGGAACATAACAGAAAGATCTACAGTTCATGGTGCATTAAACTAGCTTACAGCTAACATCTGTGCATTTACATTTGGTTTTTAGGTGAATAAACACAGACTGTCCAAACAGTGCCACGCTTCGATTCGCTCAAATAGCATGATGTCTTACACCATAAGAAAAGCAGCACTGGGGAAAACTAAAGAACATCTTATTTGTGAGTCATTAAAGTCACAACAATGACATGAGACATCAGTATGTTTTTATTTACTGTGATTGCTCTTCATTTTGAGTTTTCCCTTAATTTTCCCTAAAAAAAATAAATAAATACAAAAAACCTGGTGTTATACTTTTTATAATAGTTATTTACCATTGTCACTTCAATTTTCTTTCTTCCCTGAGGTAAATCCCATCTCCTGTTAAAGTGCTAGGATGTGTGAGGTGGGCATCACACAGCAGGAGACACGCATCTGCAACATTAAGCCTCATTAAACCTCAGTATGTTCACTTTAAGTCACAGATGTGCCACATCTCACATCAAACCTTGTGATCACATGAGCTGAGACTAACTGGAGCTCATGGGAATTTGTTTTGCTTGTGGAGATTTAGATGTGAAAAAAAAAACATTTTTTGCACCTGTGCTTTTCTTACTGGATCTATTGTAATAATAATGTAGATGTTAGAGAGAGAGTGCTATATTTGGACAATGTTGTAAATACATACTGCATAAGGAATCTCCATTATGCATCATGAATTATGCACGTAAGCTCTGTATCCAAACATACAGACTCATTGTAACTGGGATAAAACTTTTCCCCCCAAAGTATTCATTCTCCTTGAGAAAGCGGGAATGTGTACGTGACCCAAAGTTATCAACCGACAACCAGACTGGATCAGGGATTTTAAGATGAACAACACAAATCAGCTTATCCACAATAACACAAAGGGTCTGCCGAATACATAGAGGCACAGTCAGCAGTTTGCAAGAGACGGTGGTGGCAGCGGCAGCAGGAAACGAGCTTCACTGACAGTGTAAATCATAGATCAGTTCATTAGCAAAATGGCACTGATGGATTTACACTGAGGTCAGAACATTACTGATTGCCTGGAGGATCCTGACTCTTTTCTACAACCTTGTGTAATGTTCCATCTCTGTATCCTTTTCTTTTTTTTTTACACTGAGCTCTTAAATTCCCTGTTCCGCACCTCGGGCACAAGAAGAGATTTATAACTTAAAAAAAAGGTTGCACGTGAAAGACACTTTCATTAATAAAAGAATGATATTCAAACTCACAGCACAAAGAACATGAATTCATGTAATGGTGTACATCTGTACATATGTACAGTGTACTTACAAAATACACTGTATTTGAGCATATCTACACACGTAACCAAGCAGCAATCTGTATGTCTGTTAACTGACAACAATAATAAATATATCTATTTTCACATAGCATACAGTTGAGTGGGCAGGAACAAGAACACCGAGGCTTGGTGAAGTTTTCATGTTCTACCTTTGTATTTATGTTTTGTATCACGGCACTGTGAATGAAAGAAAACCCAGTTGTGATCATTTTATCAATCAATCATAATGCTTGGGTTATAGTTAACAAATTATGCCAGTTAGGATGCCATTATGAAATATATGATTGTTCCAGTATAGTACAAAAAAGAGAAAAGGAAATAAAAAACAGAAAGAAAGCCTCTTTTTGTGTGACAAGGCTGTGAGTCACAGACTATTTTCTCCTGCCTGCACAAACATTTCTGTTTTTTTGAATTACCTTTGCCTGGAGCCCTCCCTCCCTCCCTTTTGAAAGTCAAAAAGAACATCCATGTCATGAAGAAATTCTGCAACAGAATTACATTTCTCTTTTCTTTCTGTACACCTCTGATCTCTAGCCTGTTAATTGACGATTTACGTTTCTGGTTATACATTGATATAGGGGATGTCTGGTGCTGATTAATGACTCCATTAATTGCTGTATTTCCTGATGGTGCACTTATTCATTGCTCAGTGCTTACACGGCCGCTGTTTTATAGTCATTTAGTTATTTATAACAGATTGTCACCTGTATCTGAACCCAACATGTAATATCATTCAGCTGCCCTGAGGGGACATGTGTGTCTTTGTCAGTCATAGTTGTCCAGTGTTGACTGTCTGCTGCTGAGGGGCTGCCATAGTCATGTTGTTGCTCTGACTGAGTGTTTCCTTTTGGAGCAGCAGCACCCGGTGGCTGCCTGCTGAGAGAAGCTTAGTCCATACAAGGTCAAGTAAAGGTGAGGTGCTAGTCTCTTTGGCCCTGGTGTGTCTGCTTTACTACTGTGTGAGAAGTGTATTGTAGGCTCTGCTCTCACTCCACTAGACTAGAATGAGTGTCATTCCCCTGAGAGGAACTGTCATGAGCAGGAAATGTGCTCTGAGAGAAAGAAGGCACAGTTGCCACAACCACTGACCAACAGAAAGAAATGAATGGGTGTCTGAACTGGAGCAGCCAAAGGCAATGGCTCTTAATTAGAAAGGTTCAGCTGACAGGGTTTTTATCACATTTTGCAGCAGGTGTTTATTAGACATAAAATAGATTCTGTTCAGAGTTGAACACTCCCTCCTTCAGGACCTGGAAGAGCTGCAGAATTACAATTACACACCTGGAGAAGTTTGCACTGAATATCAGTAAACATGATTAAAAAACATTAAATAAAAGATGGTCTTCCATGAATCTTGATTTGGGCAGCTCTGCTATGGTGGAATTCCTTGTTTTATGATCTCCGAGGGGCTTTAAATGTTTCAAATGAGATCTGAAATAGGATTATGATCACCATTATAAGTTCTACATTATTTGCTCAGCTTCTCATTTCCCTTGTGTTTCAGAAGTGTTTTCTAGCTTTAATGCAAAAGCTGTATTACTTAGAGGTTGCCCACACTGACACAAATCTGAAAGGGAAGAAATTAATGTTTATGTTGTATGTATGAATAGTACTCTTCCATACAAATAAAGGCATCATCATATGTAAAATCAGTGGATGACCTTGATAACCAGACTCATAAAACAAGGATCAAAGTCTGTAAAAGAAAGAAAACATATTATTTAAAAAAAAAAAGTAGAAGGCACTGCACTGAGCTTCCACTCCATAAAATCCTCCAGGTGAAGTGGGATATTTAAGTCAGCTCTTGTCATGACAAAGAAATGGTTTTCAGGCTCTTTAGAGGCCATTGTTGGGAGTGGGTGGGTGTGGTGAAGTGGGGGTGACATTGTCTGCTTCTGGACAGTTCTATGATGGAGTCTTTGCCTTGTTGCCACAGACGGCTGAGACACCAGCTGGAAACATTGGAGCTTTCAGAGTGAGTCAGAATGTTGCACCAACAACACACTTTGTCCTCTATAGACTGGAAACACCAAGTGGCATCAGCCACATCTAATACAAACAGGCTACTGAACCAGTGGGAGCTGTGAGGCAAGATATCTTTTCTGTTTTCTCTATAAGGCTGTCTTAAAATTCTCTATAAGGCTGTAAAGAAAATGGTCCAAGCTGAGATGCATCCTGACACTGAAAAATATTCAGATGATACAAGCAACGAGCTACATTAACCTGCACACAGAGAGAATTTGTTTACATGCTAACAGGTACATAAGGAAAGTCATGTTGCTCCCAACTAACCAGCATATGTAGCCACCTGTATCATATTGGTCCATATTGTGAGGCAGTGGTGGCCTTGGGGGGCCATGGTGGCCTAGTGGCTAAGGAAGCAGACTTGGGTCCGGAAGGTCCCAGGTTTGAATTCACCAAACTATTAGTACCACTGAGGTACCCCTGAGCAAGGTACCGTCCCCACACACACTCCCCGGGCAACGTCCAGGCTGCCCCTGCACATTTAGGTGATGGGTTAAAAGCAGAGGGTAATTTCGTCGTGTGCATGGTGCGCATGGTGTGCTGTGTGCTCAATGACGTAATAGTATTCACTTTCACTTTCACTTGACCAAAAGACCAAAACGGCTCTGACCTATCAGGGCTGTGATACTTCTTGTGGTTATTCTGTGACATCTCTTACTGGCACATTGGCAGCAGATTCTTTGCGTCCTATGAGTTTTGGCGTAGCATCTCCATGGATCTGTCTTGTTCTGGCACATCTCAACCCAGACTGCCCAAACCAGACTGAGTTTGGTGCATTCGATTTCCTGTCAGTTTATTTGGTGCTTCACGGCACATTGTCTTGCTGGATGGGGGCTGCTGCTATCATCGTTACCTCATTATCAGTGATTTGGTAGTGTTGTGGCTGATCGATAAACATTTTATTGACATATTGACAATGTGCTTATTGTACTCCTGCAGGAGATCAGGCCTCAGACAGAACCAGATGTTGTCTATGAAAATGTTGGCCGGAATGGGAAAGCTCAGTAGCCTCATTACCCTCCATAAGCTTCTCAGACTGAAGTTTTTTTTCCCTTAGCCAGCCAATCAATGGAAGAACCTTGTAGTTCAGACAGCCCAAGGGGTCCTTAAAGCACAGCAGCTCGAATCTCAGACAGATGCACAAGCCTGATGGAGGCCTCCCCCATTTTGCACAGCCTGAAGCAATGTTCTTCTGTTTTCCTCAATTTACATTTTTCAATTTATGAAAGATGTAAATTGTGTGTAACTATGAAGCACATTTCAGCTTCATAGTTACGCACATGTTTAGAAATC
This sequence comes from Polydactylus sextarius, assembly GCA_016801845.1. NCBI lineage: Eukaryota > Metazoa > Chordata > Actinopteri > Polynemidae > Polydactylus > Polydactylus sextarius. The sequence goes on from CM028908.1 coordinate 18,388,952, forward strand.
ATTCACATCCAAAGGTTAAGATTCAAATCAAACAACAAGTTTAGAGAGATAGTGCATCATTTCCTTTATTATTCATCTAAAGTTACTAGCTTTAAAGTTATTGATATGTGAAAATGTGTGTGTGTGTGTGTGTGTGTGTGTGTGTGTGTGTGTGTGTGTGTGTGTTCATATATGCATATGTACACTATCTATATTACTCTTTATTTGCTGCATGTTGAGTTATATTTAACAGTTTGCGTCTATGTACATGTGTGAGTGTGGTACTGGTGCAAGAGAAACGTGCATTGGAAGCAAAGTGGTGAAGGAGAGGGCAACATGACAGCATGTTTGGCTTGTTCAGCCAGTGACCCCACTCATCACCTACCTCCAGGCTCTCCCTCCTCGGAAAAAGAAAACAAAAAAACAATAGAATCTTTTACTCTGCCTCTCCAAGCAGTGGGCTGTGGATTGGCAGCTACCCAGAAAATAGAAGCTTAATAAGTATCTGTACGTGGGAGACCTGCCACATATGGCCAAAATAAAGGAACAACGTGTAAGATTTAGCACCAGCAAAGGTTTTGAAACATTTGTATAAGCTTTGTGTTGGTGTGGGAGAGTCTGAATTGCTGGGGATTATCTTAGTTATACTTGCACTCTATATTAACATAGGGATTAAACCATTTTGGCATTTCTTTATTCATTTATTGTTCTTGACGGTGGCCATTATTTACACTGATGTTTGACAAACACTGAGGTGCTGTTAGTGTTTTATGGTATATATAATGGTATTCGTAATAACACAGTGGTTGGAGGTTTATGTATATATATATATATACACATAAACCTCCAACCACTGTGTTATTATAAATTATGAATAAATATTAGATTACCTGAAAGTAAAATATCAGTCACTTTCTATAGAATGATCAACTTAAGTCAAGTAAAATTCAAATAAACACAGGGAACTAGTGTTTATGTGCAGCTTTTTTCATTTAATAGTCCTATGTAGGCAATACTATACTGTATGCTCTGAAAGGTTTTATTACTACACTGTTTTCCTTCAGTTGCCACAGATGCATTTTATGTTGTATTTCAATCACAAGAGGGTTGATATGTGATTTAAAATGTGTTACAAATTTAGTTGCTGTGGTGAGATTTACTGGAAAGTGTATGAATAATTTCTGAATAACTGTTAAACTAGCATCTGTAAAAAAAAATCCTCATAAGGATTAATGTTAACTCTAATATCAGACAGCTCCATAAAATAGACTGCAGTTTATTAGTGTCTGACATGTAAACTTTTTGTAAACTGTGTGCAACTATAACCTTGTCCTCATTGCAGCATTGCAGTTTGGCACAATAGCCTGGCAGGGCAGGGAATGGTTGCACAGAATAAATAAAAAAATCATTTAAATCAACACAGACCGACTAGAGTGTGTGTTTTTTTTCATTATTAATCAATTTAACATTGTCGGCAGAATCCTATAAAATCTGGACATGGGTTAGTACAGGATGGATTTAATTTTCTTTTCCTTTTGTTTCACCCGCCATTCTGCCTGATGATATCAAAAAGACAAAATTGTATTATCTGAGTAATTTGTTATAAGTAGGGTGAATCATTGAACTGTATAATGAACTGTTTAGACAGCGAGTTGTTTTTGAGGAGCTCCTGAAAGAATGTGCACCCTCAAAGCTGAGTCTAACAGAGACCGTTTGGGGATAAAAACAAAAATGTTAAGAGCAGCTCTAAGAATTAGACCAGGAAAATTTTAAAGAGCCCCAAATGTCAAAGCACCCACAGCAAAGAATGAAAGCACGGTGTGTGCATGCTAATTAAATTAGCTGATGCGTCCTCATGGGGTGATGATCAGTTTTATGTCTTGTCATGATGTGACGCTGGTTTCTGGGTTTTCAGTGTTGGAACTGATATGTTGGCAGTTTAAAAGCATATTATCAGTGGATGTAATCATTTGCACCAAATGAGCTTGGAATTTAAATGAAATTACAAGACTTTGTTTGCTATGCTGATAATTATTCCCTAATGAATGTTTAGAATGTGTTGTCATAAGGAAATTCAAGGCTTGTATTATGCTTTTAACTCTGAATAGCACACTTGAACTGTTGTGTGTTGTTTTGTTCAATCTTATCCTTTGCTGACCTCCTGACTTGGACCATTTTTTCCCCATACATAATTACATCAACACTGGAACACAGGTACAGTTTTCTTGTGTTCCATAGAAACTACTGGAATAAAATCAATAATAGTGCAACTGAGTTATAATAACCATATGTATAATAATATACCATATAATAATCTCTAAACCATAACATATAGTCCAGCCATCAGTCATATCATGAAAAGAGAAAACTGAGTTAAAGTTTAAAAAGTGTAAACGTTTGAGTTGAAACCATCTCTTTCTACTTTGACGTCCTATGGATTCAAAATTTAAAAACTAAAGCTGATAAAGACAAACTGTCCGCGCCAGACAGAAAAACATCTACTTTTTTCTATATTATTGAGCTGAATCACAGCCTCTCTTGACCTTTAACATCAAAATCTAATCAGTTCATCCTTGAGAAGTGAAGGTTTGTACCAAATTTGAAGAAATTCCCTCAATGCATTACTGAAATATTGCATTCACAAGAATGGGGCAGGTGGACTGACAGTCAGCCTAAAAGTATAGTGCCTCTAGCCATAGTTGTTGCAACGCCGAGGCATAAAAAATAAAAAAAAGGTGAGAAACCTTCCTCTCTGACCGCAGCTCTGTTTAGAGGAGAGGGAGGGGCACAACAGAAACAGTTTCTTAGATGACCTTCATCCAATCCAGCTGCAAACTAACATAGAGAGAAAAGATATAGGCCTAAATGCAGTAAAATGATGCATTGGACTGCAGATGAGATGTTGTTGTTAATGGGCAGAGAATATCTATGATGAATGACTCTGGGGGAAGTTTATCAACAGTCTCATTCAATAGAATACTTTTTTATTACTTCCAACTCTCCGGTGAGTCTGTTGGGAAAAGATGTTTATGTGCACTGAATGCTATTATTTACTGTATGCTTGATGAAAAACGGTGTTTAGGCACTCAATTGCAGAGGAAAAAAAATCAACTGTACATTAGTGACTAACTCAAGCTGATCATTTGACTTCCTTGTTGATGAGACAAAATGTTCAAATTTTGGCTAAGTCATTTCCAGCCAGCTATCTGTGCAACAATGGAGTGGCTATTGCTGAGACACACGTTCATTTTAGGGGACACTACATATTTTGCTGGAGACCTTAGTTATCCTACTATGACCTCAACAACTAAACAAAAAATAAGCACAAACCTCACTTGAGCAATATGTATATTGCTCAAGTATATATATACTCCAGGAGGGAAACAATGAAGGAAAATGAGGTCATGTACTGCACAAATGACAGAATAGCCAAAGAAACACAATTTGTGAAATTTGCGAGTCCCACCCCCATTAAATTTATAGAACTTTCTGTGAAAATGCTGGAGCACATCCAGATAAGACTAGACCTCTTGAAAACCCAGCTAGTATAAAGACTAGTCTCTGTCTGGTCTAAATGACTCCTTGTTACCCCAAGAGATTCTCTGGGAGTCTAACAGTAATCCAAAGGATTCCAATTCTTGTTATTGCCCCATGTGCAGTAATGTTCATTTTCTTTTCCATAATCAAAACAGTAGCTGAGTTTACATGAAGTTCACATTCATTTGTCATGTTAGATTGCCCTGATTGCTTTCCTCTGTATGATGATTGTTGTGATAAAGTGTGCACACTGAGACAATTAGAGATATATGAAGTAGGTCTTCTTTGTAAATGAGAAATTGTTCTCAACTGACTTACCTGGTTAAATAAAGGTTAAATAAGAAATAAAGTATGTTGTATTAGTTGTAAATGTTAACACTAACACCAACTATTAGACTAGAGTTGCATTTAGTTATTATTTACAGTCTAACATCATTTTATTTGATATAACCAATCATGATACTCTGTGAATGTAATATTGCTACAAAGATTGTTAGGTCTCATGGATTTCTTTTACTTATGCTTTGAAGGCAGCTTTGAAGTTATCACTGATTAATGAATTTAATCAGTGATAATGATTATTTATTATATTATATATTATGTATAATTATTATTTTAACACTAATGATGAATTTTTGCTAATTGAATTAAAATTTTTAAGTAAATGTATCATTGTATTTATATGTTTGTATATATTTTTGTTCATGTCTTGTTCATTTTTCATGTCTCTAGGGGGTGGAGCAGGTGGGGGTGGGGCTGTGGAGCTATGAACTGGAGCCTATCCCAGCTGCTTATATTCAGGACGGTCACAGTACACCCTGGATGGTCGGCAGCTCGTCGCACATATCCATACAGACAACGAACAACCATCTACGGGCAATTTAGTATGTTGCATGTTTTTGGTGGTGGAAGGAAACCAACCCGGGAGTCGAACCCAGGACCTTCTTACTGTGAGGCTAACCCCTGTGTTTCCCTATTGGGTTTGAATGTTTGGCCTAATGTGTTTCCATTGTATGACTCATGACATTTATCAATGATAATACCACTGTTAGGTAATGCTAGATGAAACATTTAACTGTGTTAAGTGAAAAAAAATGTTTTTTCCAAGAAGAGACTAATTATGACTCTTATATATTATATCTTCATTGCAGTTTGGTATTTCTCGTGTGTGATCCTCATTTAATGAATGAAGAATAAACAGAATAATTTAATTTAAAACAGACTGACCTGCAGACCCCAGTGTCTGCACAAAAAGTTCTCTACATTATCCCACACAATTGTAGAAAAGGTGTTCTATTGTCACATCATCTGGACCCAGCTAATGGTTAAGTCTTACAATAATGCAGTCTACAAAAAATATCAGCCCTTCTGTGTACGAAAGCTGAGTTTGCACAAACAGAAAAAGCTGAAAAATTGAGGCAGGTAGAGTAAGAGATGGAACGTGAGTGTGTAGGTGAGGGGAGGGTAACATAAACACAAAACAACATAAAAACGATAGAACCACATTGGAATCCAATTTAGATACCTAATCAGAGCAATGCTAAAAGAGAGGAGCAGAGCTGAAGTGGAACAGAGAGTATGATGAGATTCTGTGAGCACGCATCGGCACCCTTTTCACTCTGCATCACGGATAAGATAGAGATTGTATGCTTCACTGTGAAAATCTCTGAATAGTGTTAAATCTGACATAGTTATTTAATACAAAGGGTCCATTTATATGAATCAGAGATTGGATTATACACTGTCAGAAAAAAAAAATTACAAAAGAATTGTACCCTTTAGAGAATAAAACCTGTTTGCTAAAAAAAAAAAAAAAAAAAAAACCTATGTGCAGCCTTTTCAGAAAGTAAGATTTGCGATCCCCTGCTATCACTACCTTTAAAAGTGCCATTTTAACGTTTAAACAGTAGAGGTGACAAGCAGCAGCACTTCAAAAAGTCCCATTCTAAAGTGTCATTGAAAATATCTTTAAAAACATTTTGTCATGTTGCTTTCCACATGGAGGTATTACATTTTCTATAATTGAGTTTGAAAGTTGTAAAAGCTGTCCAGATATAATTAAGTTACATATATCTACAATGGACATTTCCACTAGTAACACATTTTTTGATAATATGAAGAATTAAAGTTATAACCAAAGAGAATGAATTGTAGCTATCTCCTATTAGATTTGCTGCCAGTTTTGCTACCAGTTACAAAATGAATACTTTGACCTGGAAAACTGGCCAAAAACATAGTTGATAATTACTTCCAATGGTTATATTTTCCATATATTCCTTTAAAGTTGAACATGTTATATTAGGTAATATTGAAAAAATATATATTTTTCAGCTTTTCTCATTGATTTACAAGAGTTGGTTTCATATAAAAATAGATTATTTCTTACTACAGAAATATACTCTTTCACTAAACATTATACTGTGGCTGAAAGTGACAGATATAGTATAAAGTGTGAATTTTAAAACAGTATTGGCAGAGAAAAAACATAAATTCCACAGTTCTACAGTGCTAGGGCCCTTCTTTTCTGTTTTTTTTTTTTTTTTTTTTTTTTTTTGGCTTGGATGGAGGGAAGACAGAAGAAGCCAGTGCGTACAGAGCAGTTGGTGGGGGGTTGCCTGCCCTGCAACAAGGTCATGATCCCTCACTGACTTCTCACTGGCTAATTGTACTTGATGGGGTCAACCCATAAGCACTGCTGTCTGACATGGAGTTGAAGTCTTTGAGCAGAGACTGGTGCTGCTGCTGCAACATCCAAGTTGCTTGATCCTCCACTCTCTAAGTGATTACAGTAAGTATGCATTTGGTTCTGGCTGAAATGGTCCAAACATTGCCTTTGAAGTATCAAAGCTCCTTTGTATCTGTTCAATGGATAAAAGCATATTCATCTCAGTCAGAAGATCTGCGATGTACGTGTTGTGATGCTTCAATGACAAATGTACTATTCAGGATTACATGTATCCTTACTTTACTTCCTACCTATTTTTCGAGTGTGTACCATATTATTTTCACTTTCACTTTGAAGTCTGTGTGTTTGTGTGGACATGTACAGATAAAACCTCAGTCCATTAACACTCTCAAAAGATAATTCTTAGTGATGCATATTCACCAAGAATCAAATAATACATTAAGTAGAACCTTTTCAAGCTTAAAGAGCCATTCGTTTTAGGTTTATTGGTTGGAAAGTAGATATGTGCTTCTGTAATAAATAAAAACAATTTGCTATGCTTTAAATGTCTTCCTTGTCAAACTTATTGTTGCCACAGGGTCATAGGAATACAAAGATGGAAGATTTGAAATAACAATTTCATTGTGCTCTCAAAAATCTGAACTTGGCACCACTTCAACATAACGATTAATGTTAAAAATGTTTATTTATTTAGTTAGCTCATTTTACTCTTAGACTTGTCTGAGCTTATCCATTATTTAATTGTCCCTGTTGACCTATCTTATTGCTTTATAAAAACCAAAATATTAGGGAAAAAAACTAAACTTGAATGTCTGGCAGACTGAGCCAGAATTGCTCTTGTAATTGTGCCCTAACCTCAGAGAACACGTCTTGTTAATGTTTTTGTAAGTGTCTTTCAGCTCTCCTGAAGCCAGATCATATTTCATGTTTTTATTGAAAAGAGTGCACATTTGAGTTCATAATCGCCTCTGCATTACGCCAGGGGCCTATTCGTCTTTCGCTTCTCTGATTTATGTTTCACTAATCTCTGCTCGTGGGCTTGTATAGAGTGTGAATGTAGCTAGTGGCTGACCTGGATATCTGAGAGCATTATAAAGCACTACAGGGAGTCTCAGGCTTTGAGAAATTGTGAGGATGGGATAGTGCTGTGAGTATACATCTATTGTTAATACATCCTCTGCCCTGAGGGCCACCTCTAGCAGCACATTAGACCCTACAGTTATCTATTAGCTCCAACTCTTTGTCAGTGAACAAGCAAACTACAGACTGTTGAAAACATATTGTAGTCATCTATATGCGCTGTGGTGCAAGAAATTTGTCCAGTTGAATCATTGAAATGTTGTCATATCCAATAAACCATAAAAGTGACATAAAAGTTTGTTTTTATATTTTTTAATAGTGTCTCGGGCCTGTCTGGGGCCTGTGCAGACGACTTTGAAGTTTGAGATTCTGCACTGAAGTGGACTAACTCTGCTTTGGCTGTAGTTGTTTTCTTGAGTGTAATTTGCACATCAGGGAGAATGTTCCAGCTGTGATGAAAGAAAAAGTGATTCATAATTCATGGAGTTGTAAATGTGGGTGCAATGGGCTAATGGGCAATGTGCAGTTATATAATGAAACACAGCCATAATGGAATTTAGGAATATTGTCTGACCTCTCTGATAGGATCTAGGGTTTTCTGATAAATTTGGAAATTATAGTCACAATGTCAAGTTCATTTCATTTCACTATAATGCAAGGGAACCTCCTTGTTTATGTTCAAGGTGGGTTGCCTATTAAGAATATCCAACTGGCACCTAGCAAAGTAACTGGCATTTTATAAGAAAAACAGTCATATTTAATTGTGAAATATCTTGTCTTGTCTTATCACTGTCTGTCTATAATTGACACGTTTCTCAGTTTTGAAGTGACACTTAAAACTCTGTTAGAGCACAGGTCAGACATTCTTGCAAAACAAATCATTAAAAGAGAGAGATAAAAGGAAGGTAGAAGCACAGATTGAAGAGAGAGAGAGGAAGATAAACAAGGGAAGAGACAGTGATAGCATGCTAAGGAAGTCCAATTCCTTTGTTCTCATGCCACACACAGGAAAAGGCCACATCAGTGATGTTGGCTGTTTCCAGCGAATAGCATAAAAGAGAGAGCAAGAGAGGATAGGGGAGGGAGGGGCAAGAAGAGAGAGAAAGTGAACGTAATCCGTTTGAGATTCTGGAAGGGACTCAGCCCTCCCTGTCACTCGTCCATCCTTCCCAGGAAACACAAAGAGCATTATGCATGAAGCCCAGAAGGTCTCTGAGCACGCACCATGCTGTCACCCAGCTCCATCGAACAAAGTCACTCTGACACCATTTCTCTAGGAATTCACAGTACTGCACAGCACAATAAAATATGTTCAAATCAATGGGAGGTTAAGAGGTAATAATTCTTACAGCCTTGACCACCTCCTCGCTGCCCCCTTTTGATGTGTGACTAACAGCCATTCACCTTTCAGAAAAGACATCTCTTTCCCTGTGGGACGAGGTTAAAAAAAAAAAAAAAAAAAGACATATGAAACGTATGAAAGATATTCAAATGTATTGTGTCCTTTTTTGTCTTGGATCTTTCATGATTACTGTGGATTTTCTCTTGGGTAGAAGAACATAACTTCCCTATTCTGCTTAGTGAAAGGATGCAAGATATGAATATGGCAACCGCCCAAACACTATGCCAGCATATTTTTGCAGATAAAGTTAGTATAAAACACACTGCAGGGAGGGCAAATAAAGAAGAAGATAAAACTTGTATCAGATCATGAACAGAACAAGTTACGTGATGGCATGTCCTGATAAAGAGCTGGTGAGACAGAGCCAAGTTCACCTTCGGATGCATTTTCTATAACACAACTTTTGGCGTAAATCCCAGTGTGTCAAGCAGTCTGAGATGAAGCAAGTCAAAGTTAATCTACTTTCACCTGTTTGCAAACACACATGTTCATTCCAATCACTGAGCGGGATGATATAATTCTAAATAGGTATCATCATAAAGTTTTGATACTGATAATTCATTTATACATGCTGTCTACCTTATTCGTTTGCAGTAAATAAATTTGCAAAGAGTGAGGTGTAATTAATATGTGGTGGAATGGTGCCTTTTGATTGAGTGATCTGAATTTTTCTCCTGAACTCATTACATATGCACAGAGATTTTTTTCTGTGAAGTAAATTATTCCTACTCAGAGACTTCTTCACTTGATCTCAACGTGGTTCAGTATGTCCGACACTGGAAACGAAGACCTTATGGGCTATATTTGGGATGTGGACAATATGAACCCTGAATCTCAGTTTAAGAAGAAACTGTTCAACACAAAACAGAGATTTAAATCAAAGAGATATACTGTTCCCAACGGACTCCACTTGCAAAATGCAATTTACATAATGCCACACTGGAATGTGTGCAAATTAGGCTGGTGAAAGGCACATTCATTTATTTTGGGTTAAAAAAAAGTTTCAGTATGTCGACCCAGTCGTATGCTGCATGGTGCTCAGTTGGTTGCACCCTCAGCTCACAGCAAGATACTCCACAGTTTGCTGCTTCCCAGTTTGAGAAAACATGCTCTTCCTGTGCTCACGCTAGTTTCCTCCCACAGTCCAGACATGCAGGTCAGTAAAATTAATGAATCTAAATAGTCTGTAGGTGTGAGGTTGACAATGCTATTTTACTGACTGTGTTGTTCCTGTGTTGGTTTGTAATCAATCATGTATTTTCTTGCTGTTTCCAGTGAGTTCTGAGGTTACATGATGCATCATATGGGTATGGCAGCAATGTATGCAAATGCTACGCAATCTTCTTACAACTCAGATTAGTTCTGTAAAGGACATGCAACTTGTAATAAAATTATTTGTCTTATAAAGATTCAAGAATTTCCTGTCATGTCAAAGCTGCCAAGAAAAAAACACTGTGTGATGACCGAGCTTTGTGAGGAGCTGAAACATGCATGTCACTTAGAATTCAGCTGTGTCAGACCCTGCACCAAGTACAGACAAATATTGGTTTTGTGTCAAAAAGCTACTTGAAAGTTGGATGTGATAATCTTCCTGCTAATGGCCTGGCAAAGGCCTCCTTATTATTCTGGCCCCAGCCTCCCTCTACTGAGGGTGTCTCCACAAGGTTAATTAGTGGAGGGTCCCCTGAGGTTCCCCTTGCGATGTAGGCTTAGGATAGTGGAGGTGCCTCTACACAAACAAGGTTAATGGAGCCTCAGATAACTCCCTCCTTCATTTTCCCCTCATCCACATGCATCCACATGGAGAGTGTTACTGTGCCTTAGTTATTCGTCAGCCTTTAAGGTGGAAGGGCTGGCTGTCTTGGGACTTTGAACTGTAGGTATTAGCTACCAAGATGACATTCACATCTGCTTACGGTCATTGCATTGTTTAAGTAATACTTCAGTTGGTAATGGGGAATGGCAGTATGGTAAACAACCAACTGCTATTTCCAGCTATATTATGTGATGAAAACCAAGAACTTTAATCATCATGTGTCAGTGTGTAGAAACGACAACAACAGAAAACATTTTCGCTACTAAAAAATGCATTTGGATATCATTTCCCCTGAAAACCATTTTCGGAACTATCATCCATCAATGATCTTGCAGTGTAGCAGCTTTTTCTGATGTAGGCAATAATGTCCTATTGAGCTAATCTTGAGCCCATGGGTGTATCTATCATCGTTTCCCAAGAGCGAGAGAGGCAGTAACACGAGGTTTAAATCAAAGAAATAACATGTGGGAAGAGCGGGGGCCCTTCGAAGGTTACAGTGTCACAAATGATTTTGCATCAGGAGTCACTCTGTGACTCTCGCACCCTTGAACGAAGTGTATCTCTGAGACATCCTCAAAGTGTATCTTGAGCATGCTGCAACTTGGCATTCGCACTCCTCTTTCCACCATGCCCAGCACACTCTCCTCCTCATCCTCCTCCTCCTCCCACCTCTGTGACCTCCATCAGGAACAACATGATTTATCACACCAATATCCCCTTCAGCACCAACCTGATTGCTTTGATTTCTCTATTGACATTTCCTACCAGCCCACCTGCATGCATTTTTCATGTTTGTCCCAGGACGGTGAGCATGCATTCAGAGATGATAGTCATGAAAACACTCAAAAAAAAAAAAAAAAAAAGATGCCTTATCTCTCATAGTGTGCCTGGAGCTTTATGTGCAAAAGTCATGTTTATGTTTCATTGGTATAGTCGACCAATACAGATCTGTCTGTGTCTGTACATCTCCTTGTCTGTGTGAAGACATCACCCTCAGAGACAAGGGGATGAGAGGCATCCTGCTGCTTCTTTGAGGTCACAGGCAAGGAGGTTGCTGATGTGCTGGAGGTTTGTAAGAGAAATGAAAGGCAGGAGAGGAGCGGCTAAAAGTTTTAAGCATGACCTAGTCCCCCTTGGGTGACGCAGGTGGCACAGCGTGTGCTGAGAGACTTGTGAAAGAATCTGGCTCCTCTTACTCTCTCATATGCACATCTAAGCATTTTTCCAGCTTCTGCTGGTCTTGCCACTGTGCTCACAAGTGTGTGGGTGTGTGAGTGCTTGTGTATGTCCATATGGGTTTATCAAGGTGCGATATTTGGTTTTGTTTGGAATTCCATGCTCCCCAGTGCAGTGAGCCATGCTGTGTGATACTGAAGCCTGAAATAAAACAGGGCCATCTATTGAAGGCAGCATTTCAGATGTCACCTCTCCACGTTGTCGAAGTTTTTCAGCATTAGTTTACCATTGTGGGAGTGCAACAAAGTCTCCAGAACACCTCTACCTCTGCAGTGCAGCAAAATCATTTAATACATAAGAAATTTATTGTCTAGTTGTACTGACTAGCAATGAACATCCATAGATGATTAACAGATCAATCACCTCCATGGGTACTTCTTTCATGTGATATCATAATATTATGTCTCTCTAGCTTTTTTCCAAGCTGGTTATTTCCATCCAGGGAGATGCAGTAAAACCTGCAGGAACATCACACACTCATAGACCCAACACTTCACAAGCTCCATTTGATGGTTGTGTCTCCAAGCATGGAGACCCACTGACTATGTTATTCCACAGCACATTAATGGAAGACCTCCAGCTGAGTGTGGCTGACAGACATCTGGGGGAGAGAGATAGCTAAGATGTGGCAGCTCCCGTCGTTGTATTGATCCACTCACTAGCACCGACGTTCAGAGCAGACACAAACCAGGCTTTGGCAATCTTATGTTCTTGGGCTGTTATGGATTTTACAATACAAAAACTGAACGTTATTGGGGACGATGCTGAGGTATGGAAGTCTGTCCTGTTCGTCTTTTGGACTGAAAATATGTTTACTGTGTCATAATCTGTCCAAACTCAAATGGAAGGATGAAAGGCAGGGCTCAAGCTCATACATATGCAACACTGTGACATTGTGAACTCTAAGGGTTAGCAGAGAAAATGATGACTAATTATGTTTGCCGTCTGTCATATCAAAAGATGTGCTGAGCACAGGGTGGCAATGACCGTCCCCTCCTCTGCCAATCTCTTTCACTTTCTTTCTTTGTGCAGTCTCTGTCACTCTGGCGTCTTGGTTGCGTCTTTCTTTCTTTCCGATATTAATTTCCCTGTCAGGCATTCTGCTTGCTGTCTGTGTGACTAAGCTGCCAGATTTCTTGCTTGTTGACTCAGCAGTTAAGTACATTAATTCCCCATCTCCCTCACTCATTTGGTATTCTGTCAGATAAAAACAAAACAGTTCTCTGGCAAGCTAATGCCACATAAATCTATATGTAAACATATAGTAATACAGAGTATAAAACTCAAGCTTTGAGTAGGATCACAGCGTTGTTACAAAGCTGAATAGCTACTTTCAGAACTTGTAAGCACTGGTGTTGCCTTTTTCTTTTATTCACTACATGTACTTCTAGCCTCAGTGTGTCATATACATATATTCACAGAGGTCAAACCTAGTAAGCCACTGCTTGGCCATGTCTGCTTTTCTTAACATCTGACAGACGTAGTATGAATGCAGGTTGAATAAAATGATACAGACCTATCTGCATTCAGACAGAGAAAGGGTCATTAAAGTGTCCAGACTTGGAGACAGACAGACAGCAAAGCAAAACCTTTCACATGCTTGTGGATTCTCCATTCAGTCTCTGGTGATCTACGCTATGCTGTCCAGCCAGTCACATTAATGAGATGGGCAGAGACTTTGCTGTAATTGTCTCATTGACTTTTGAAGAAGGCCCTGTACAAAATTCTCCTGTGAAGCTACATCTGGGAAATGTATGTATGCAGGTCAGAGAAAGGAAGATAGACAAAGTAGAAGCAACAAGAGTAGAAACAAGAAGACACAGGCAGGAATAGAGATAGTGAACAAAGAGTGAAAATAACATAGAAGAAGGAAACAGAGAAAGATGAGGGAGACACCTGAGAATGGAGTGGAAAAGATAGGGGAGTGGAAGATAAACAGAGATCGACAGTGTGGTCCAGACTCTGGGCAGGCTTATGGTGTCAGCTCCTTGCTGTGAGCCCTGCGGGTTGTTGGCCAAGCACCCTGCTGCTATTTGAGTGTAAGGGAGAGGTCAGACCTGACCACACGGCCTGCTGGGAGATGTGCGTTCCTCCTCCGCCTCTGGTAGTCTGACAGCTTGCAGCTCACTAAGTGGAAACTGATGAGAACTTATTGAGGGGGACCGCAAATGAGTTGCCCTGCCTCCACATTTGCTCACCATCCCTCAGGGGAGAGGAGCAGAGGGAGGAAAACATGGGACGAGAAGGACTGGAACCTGCAACATCATAATGATCCAACAGGGAAGAATAATCAGGAAGGATGATGAAAGTGTACAAATTATGCCTTTCACACATTTGGTGGCTGGAATCAGACATCTGAATTTATACAGCTACAAGAGATACTTCTTTGTCTTTTCAGCTTTAGTCTTTGTCTCCTATATTACATTGCATAATATAAAACTATATGTGCACCGTGTAAATGACCTATTACATATTCATATTATTTATATTCAATGCATTGGAATGTTCGCATTCTTTTTTAATTGAAGTTTGTTTTTCTCTTTTCTCTGATTTTTTTTCTTTGTTCATATCAAACTTAAACAAAAATGAAACATATAAAAACCATCATAAGAAACTCATCATTAAAGTGTTCAACTAAAATATAATTGTATTATAGCTCTTCAATGGCATTGGCCTAAAACTAAACTGCTCCAATTTTTTTAGATTGTGGCTTTTATTCCTTGACTTGATTTCTGTTTTAATTAAATGCTTTAGGAAAGTACGAGAACCAAACTTTTTTTCATTCATTTCATTAATTATGAAAATAGAGAGAATAGAGAGATAGAGAGAATGAGTTAATATAAAGACATATAAAGAGATATCACTGTAGCACCTTATAACAAAGGTGTACCCAAAATCAAACTTTTGTCATAAATTTAAGACAGTTTGTAAACAAGAAAAAGTAATTGTTAGTTGCTTCGTATTCTGGAAGAATAATAGCATGATTGATCACACTACAGACACAAACACAGTTTTTGTTCAGCGAGACAGAACAACATCCCAGATGTGAAAACTTGAATTGCGTTAGTAAGGGCCATTGATATTCTGACAGTCCTGTCTGAATATCAGAAGACGTCTGTGGTGCGACATAGAAAAAAAAAAAAAAAGGACAGAATAGCCTAAAAATGTTCAAGTGAATCATCCTTTAGTCATTCCGCTTGGCTTTGGTTCTTAGCAAATTTTAGACTAGACTTGAGCTTGCCACTCTTCACTGGCACAAAGAAGAAAAGAGCAGGCGTTTTATGCATTCGGCAGGATTGGTTGCCATACTGAAATATTATGCCAGTGCAGCACTTCTCACCTCATTTGTGCTCTTACGGAGGTTACAGCAAAAAGGCCGTCAACGAAAGAATATTTCAGTGTGTGGCAAACGGATCACTGACTGTCAAACGCTTTCACCCAAAAGAAGGGGGTTAAGAGCAAAAACATCAAATAAACATGAGGCGAATTCGCTCTTCGTTGACATTTAAGTGGTTCACATTTACACATTTTTAAAAGTTTTTCGAGCTTGTAGATTTAGGTTTTTGACCACAGCAGAGTTCAGAAGATTTTGTGGCTGTATGTTCATCATCATCTCCTCCCCTCTGTCTTGTCCTCCCCAGCTTGCTGACACTGATGGTTTCCAAGTAAGTCCCCACCCCCCTCACCCCCCACCCCTCTCCCTGTGTCATAATCACTGCTCTTTATGATCGGTTTGCCCTCTCTGCCCTTTCAAGATGCGGCATGTAATGAGGGCTCTGGAGAGATGCGTGAGTGGGCTATTTAGCTATTCAGACAAGATCAGCTCACACATCCCACGCTCTCTAACTCGACTCCCTACCAATCCCTCTCAGCTGAGCACAGTGATTGTTTGTCCTGCTCACAAGGTCATACTGGACGGGGGGATGCAGCAACTAACACATTTTAAAAAATGTATGCTGGGCACATATGTTGGTGAGTCTGATGAGTTCATGTACACCAATCAACTATAACATTATGATCACCGACTTAATATTGCGTGTTCCCCTTCATTACCAACACAGCCCTGACTTATTGAGTCATTGACTCCATGATCCAGTTCTGATGCTCATCATAGGCACTTTTGGTGAGTGGATGGGGGTTAGCAGTCACATCCTGACCACAGCTAATCTGCACACTGCCTGTTATGGAGAGCACTGTGATGGACTGTGTATCTTGACACCTTTCATCAGAACCATCATTAGCAATTTGGAGTACAGTGGCCCGAACAGTACAAACAGTGTACACATACCTCACTCTTGGATATTAATGAATCAGTAAAGCGCTTTTTATTTAGTGAACCAAGATTTTACAGCACAATTGCACATTATTCATCCCCTTGCAGTTTAGCCTAGACTTCAAACATACATGTTTCCTTTGGGGGTATTGCTGTAAACTGATCTTGTCTCGCCTTATGTGAATATTCAGACACATTAATCAACACTGTCAAAAATAACTATATTTTGGTCATATAGCCATTCATGTCGCAGCACGGCAACAAAGAAAAACGACATATTGGGCTCACAAATATTTAAACACCTTGATGACCTTGATGTCATGGCAGCTTTGACCTTGCAGAATATGTCTTTTTAATCAAGGAGAGAAAATATTGTTTTCTTATATTAGTTTGAAAAGTCAGAAAATAATAGTTAATTATCTTGCATCAGATAGCACATACTTTTCTCGGATTTTGGATACTTTATTTGTAGATACAAATAAGAGGTAAGATTGAATATATTTTGGATGACAACTGAGTTTCAGACAATAATTATTTGTTAAATGAAGTAATTAAACTTCCAGCTAAACCACTGCTGGGTGGTTGAATAAGAAGAACAGACTGTATGTAATCGAGTTTTGAGATACAGAGTAGATAAAGTACATGTCCTCTGGACCTGGCACTGTGCGCCTGTATGTCTGTGTCTGAAGCTCCGCCCACCCCCGCCTCTTGACCTATGAACGGCGCTGCGTTAACACACACGTGCCGCCGACGACGTCTCTCTTTGGCTCTTCGTGTCAACATGGCGGCATCCATGGTATCACAAGCTGCAGCAAGAGGACTGAGGACAGCTACCTCAAAGCACATACTTCTCGACAAACTCAAGGTACTGTCACAGGTCATGACACGGGGAATGTATTTCCTTCTATTGCGAGTCGGTTTTCCCGTCGCGTGTCCGTTGTCACGCTCTCAGGGAGCTGATAGTGTCGCTGCCTCGCTAGCAGGTTAGCATGTCTGAACGCAGTCAGGTTCAAAGTTGTAGAGTGTGTCATTCATCCACTGTAACCTACAGCTCCTGTAATAACCGGCATGATCAGCGTGAGGAGAAACGAGCGCTGCTTTACAAAGCTCTGGTCGTTTGACAGGAGCTAATCTGTTGAAAACTTTACCAAACGTTTCTCTTAAAACATTCGTGTGTACTTGCTGCTAAATGCTTAGCACAACCACGGTCTGTCACTCCTGACTGTAAGACTACATGTGCGTTTTTAAACTTTACTATAGAGTATATTATGAATAAAACTTCCACAGCGGCCTGTGTCCGCACTTGGTGCATTATCAAAAGCACATGCTCAAAGTGTAGTTCATAGAATAATGTACAGAAATGTACTGTGCCTCGTATGTGGCTGCAGCAGCATGTCAGATAAGATCACAGAGAAAAGGTTAACTCATGCACTTTGATCCTCCGGTATCTGTTTGTGAGCCCTGAACAGCAGCTGACAGTTTGCATTCAATTTAGATGTGCACACAATGCGGAGTGATTGCAGTCTCCTCATCATCTGTTATGAAAGCAGAGTAATAGACTTTCAAAGAAAACAGCACAGTTGTGTTTTTGTCATTTCAAAGCTTTAAGATAGATAAAGCCTCTAAAAGCTGCGTTTCAGTTTGGTATTGATATTGTCAGTAGCAGAGATAAAGCCTCTATTGGAAGTCTGTCAGTATAAATGTGCTTAATACCAGTGTGGACGTCTTGACTGAAAGGACAGAGCAGGAACCTGTTGATCTGTAAACATTGCTTCAGTCAAGTTGCCACGCTCTGTTTGGCGCTGTTGTTGTGCTGTTGTTGAGTTTTGAAAACTCATGTCATACTTTGTCATATCTGCTTTTGCTGTTTTGGCCTGATAACTGCTGGTGTCGCTTGTCTTCTCGTGTCTTGACACAAGTTTTAAAATGTGTTTTTTATTGCGATAAACATTGATTTTCTTTAAAGTTTTAAAAAGCCAATACAAGTCAATCAGATTCAACTCTTAGATCAGCTAAAGATATGGCTGGTGATGTGGTTAAAGCAGAAATGTAGTGATATTTCCTCCCATTCTTAATTTCACACGAAAGACATTTTGTTTGCAGTGGAGCAGGAACTGCCATCATCTTTTTTTCCTTGTTGACACTTGTAATGTAAATATTATATTACATTCAGAAGCTAATATATAATCTATTGTCACTACTGGGTTTACAGTTTGTCCAAATGACAAAAATTAACTAACAAGATTTTTTACTTTTTTGGATTGTGACCTTTTAATAATTAAACCGTACAGCTAAGATACATTTTTGGCATCGTTTAGAATGTATACCAGACTTTTTTATAGGCTGCTTCTCAAACGGTAGAATTAGTGGGGAATGATTTAGTATCTGAGGAAGCTCTGTACAGAGTGTTTATCCCAGGGTAAGATGCTCAGAACAGAAAGTGTGACCCAGTTAGGTTGCTTTAGTATCAGTATTGTTATGTATTATGTAGTCATTAACACACACAAAACACATTAAAATGTTACAATTATTTAAAAAAAATAAAAAATCTAAGTAGAACTTACAATAAAGTCTTTGTCCATTCACAATAAACTGATCACATTTAAACATAATCTATTACACATTAAGCAATTAATAGCAACCACTGATCACTATGTGAATGTATCTCTAAGTTTTGCAATATTGAAACAGAAAGTGATCTCTTGCAAAACTTCTATCTTACATTAACTGGTGGTTGTACTTGCTTCCCTCACACTTTTTCCATATTTGTCTCTGTTTTTTCTATGTCTCTCTCTTGTGATAAGATTAATGATTGTTAGTTCTCTTTGCTGTGTCAGACATTATCAGAGCCTGGATTGATCGGCAGCCAGGTAGATCTACAACAGAATCTAATCACCCCTGACAGTGTGTCAGCTAAGCTGAGGAATTCAAGCTGTGATGATTTGTCAGCAACAATGCAGAGGACATTGCTCTGTTCAGAAGATCCAGGATGCTCTGCGGCAGTGGGAAGTTGTTAGCGTTGGGTGATGCTCATGACAACTATGAAACCTTATGATTGACTGTGCCTAGGGAGCAGTTGTCCACTTCAGTCTTATTACGTTGCAGCTCCTCTCCTTTAAGGCAGTCAGACTTGACAGTGCAACATTCAGCTACATAGTGAAAAATTACGTCTGAAAATGATGATTAATTGGGCGAAGAGATGACTTCAGATACTGATGTTAAAGAGACACAGAATCAGCTCTGATGCTAATAATCAAGGAGACAAAACTTTTTCCACAGTGCTGACAGTTGCTGTTGGTAGTTAAAATGGCAAAAATTGCTAGTGGTGCGTCATGTCAGCTGCCATGAATTTATGTTAATTTTTCAGACAAATTGGCTGGTTTTTGGTTTGTTTGCTATCTGCGTAACACTGTCAGTACTTGTCCAGTGGAAGCCAACGGAATGAGATGTCTTCCTCCTAGTGGATCCCATCGTGTCACTGTTGGCGTGGCACTCTACCAACTTTTATTCATAACATTCCGTAATTTACGCTCATAAACTTCATCTCAGAACCATAGCCTTCAGTATTTGGATCAAAAAGCTCATAAAATGTGTTGGATTAACTAGTCTACTGTATTTCAGTGTGTCAGATACCCTATCTATGTGACACATTTTTTCTACATTATAGTAAAGATACAAGAATTATAGTGTCTGGAGGTGTGTTTGGCAGGGTGTGCCCTGCTGTCGGTGTGAATGGGGCGGGTGATCATCATGCTGGGCTCAACATCGTAATGAATGTCAGCCACTGGCCAACCCTAGAACTGTTTTTTTTTTTTTTATCTGCCCTCTCTCTCATGCTTCCTCTCACTCATAAATCAAATCTTCTGAATTCTTGTCTGTGAAGGGAGATAATCCTCGGGCTGTTTTTCACTGTCGCTGCACAGTGGTGAATTTGTAAACGTTTGCTAATTTTTTATTTTTTGAAAGGTGGTCCAGGCTAGTAATAACCTAACAGTGTTGAAGCCCAGCATGGTGTGAAGGAAAGAAATGGGAAGAGAGGTGGCTCAATGAGACTTGGTCCTGAATATTTTACAGAGAGGGGTGGAGAGTCCTCCGCTTGCAACGACTTCTTTAGCTGGAACTTCAAACGACGGGTGGCTTCCCCATCTGTCTCAGCAAGAACACATTTACATTTCCTCCCCACAAGGGATACTGGAGGACAAAGTTAGCTCTAACTGGATTTGAATATCGCTTCGCCAAGGTTAATAGCCATTTCTGTAGCTGGTGAGGTGCTTAGGCTTTTTCAATAATTTAGAAGGGCTGCAGTCATTAGGAAATGTTGGCAGCCTCTGAAATGGGGAACGCAATGAGTGAATGCCGTCCTATCAGCGTAACTCGTGTTGTTGTTTTAGTGTAGATAATGAGGGAGAAGTGGGAATGATGCTGAAAATTAGTTGACTAAACAATGTCAGTGATTGCTGATAGCTGTACTCGATTCAACGTGCAGCATGCTGAAGATTATGTTTAGCTGCCATACTAGAATTTAAATGATTTCTGAAATTAGGTCTACAAACTATTGATTAGGATTTCTTAATTGAATTTGCCTGGGGCCACTCCCTGCGAACTTTTTTTCATGTAGACCTGACTTGCTGTTTTTAGTGTCGGCTCCAATAAAGAAGCTTGATGAGTTGTGGTTCCACGTAGGTGCCAACTTTATACACGTGGACTTGCATATACATGGGACTGAACTTTGACATGGTTGTGCAGTCTTGTGTTGCTGCTTTCTTATTCCCTTATCTCCTCGTTAGACTCGACACCTTTGAATGTGACTCTGTACACCCTTACTTATTAACTATGCTAATTACTGAAATCCCTATCTGTGGAGACACAACAGACAGGTTTTCCTTTCTTAAGCCTGTCTGTAGGAGATTAGACCTGCTCTGCCTAAAGACCTGCCAATGATGCAAATCTCACTGATCTAAATCCTGGAGCCATGCCCCGCTGCTCCCGCCTCAGCCTTAGCTCCTCTGTTCTGTTGCAAAATCTCTGACAGATGTCATTTCTCTCTCCATATTTAAATGGTCTGGCCATGACCTCAGCTTTTAAGGGGCAAGGATATTGAAAGCTACAAGTCGACTGTAGCAGTAATGAGAGAAAAATGGTTTTAAACAACTTTACTTGATTTCCTCCTTGTTAGCTTCATAGGTGAATGCTACATGTTTTTTTTTTTTTTCTGATCATGAGCTTTACATAGAACAACACAGCTTGAGCAAACAAACTGGCAAAGTGGCCTCTGATTTTATCAGTATTACATCCCTACTATCATTGCCATTGCTTTTCATCCAGATCTTCAGAGGAAGTGCCAAAGATGAGGGTGGAAAGAGGAACTTCTGCCATCAGCTCTCAAGTACTTTATTAATTAAAGGAGACCAGGATAGATGGCTTTCTGAATAAGCCCACTAATGCTTCATGAGGCGTACCCCTCCTACATGGCCCACTACAAGTGGAAATATGCCCATGACTCAAAGTGGCCTGTTTATGCAAAAAATCCACATCAACTGTGCTTCTTTACCTCCTCCATTAACTTTACCATGCGTCACCTCTATCACAGCTTACTACGCAGTGCTTGTCTAATGGGAAGACAGCCTGTATTTATGAGTTGCAACTAAGTAGCACACTGTCACCTCATTAGTAGAAAAGTATTCTACTGCAATCAGTATGGCAATGAGGCAATGATTTTCATAGGCGCTCTGAGTGCTTCTCTCTGTGATACAGCCTGTGCTTATGGAAGTGGACACTATAAAGTTGCCTTTTAAATTCTTCCCGGATGGTTGGCTAAATGGATGGGGAAAAGAGGCGAGTTCATAACCTGAATGGGAACAAATCAATTACATAGAATTGGTGAACTGGCAATCTGTTAATTTCTTAAACATTTGAAAATGCCCCTTAAGGATCATTCTGGTTAATTAACTCTGCAGTCATTTGTCGTCACTAATTAGGCAGTGTCATTTCAAAGGGGTTAGGGTCTAGCCATGACAAGTAATGAGGATTTTAACCTCACCAGACATCTGGGGATAGGGCTTCATAATATATATTAGATATTCAGTGCTGCTGGAAATTCTGGTTCTATCCTTCACTGTGTCGCTCGCTTAAGAACAAAGTGCACAGCTCTGTCAAGTACAGAGTTAAAGATTTTGTTTGGGCAGGAAAAGTATTTCTTATCTGGGGCCCATTTCTGCAAAAGTGTACATCAGAATTTCTATTACCGCAATGTGGGAATTTGTGATAAAGATGTGACGGTGGGAAATGATAAGTGAATGTTTTTATTATTTGTTTTAAGTCTCAACTTAACTATTAGATTAAATGTTCCTTTTAACACCAAAAAAAAAAAAAAAAAAAAACATATTTGCCATTTTGAAAGGACATTTTAAACACTTATATTTTAGAGAGAGGAAACGGTTTAATTTGAAATTTGTCCAAATGATTGCAGCTCTGATGGAAATTCATTTGATATTTACTGAGATATTATAGTTTGGTTAGATGAATTGCCAGACTGACATCATCAGTCAGTCATCCATCGAACTGTCTTGACTGATTCTGATTTTCTTTTACTGTGTGAAGTAACTACAAGAGACCTGCTTTGCCTCAGTCTTACTCTTGGTTTGTCACTATTTTCTGTGATGTGTTTTTTTTTTTTTTGGTGGCATTTCAGACAGAAAGGGCATCTCAGATTTTGATGGGCGGGGAATACCCTGTGGTTGTAAGAGTGGCAGACACTAGGAGGATATTCAGTGTCCTAAAATTAACTCAAAGGCCCTCGTGGAACATTCCTGATTGGAGACCTGTAATTTACTTTTCTTGTGCTGCATTTCTTAGTTCAGTGTCGAGTGGGATGCATCAAGGCAGATTTGACAAGAACATGGCTGTATAAGATAGTGCATTATCCTCAGTAGTGTTGAAACAAATAGTCTTTCTGTATTTTTGCACAGACTCTCTTTCACAATCAATACTGGATTGACGTATTGAAAATTTCCCTAATGGTCACACTATCTTGTTAATGATGATAGCCTTTGCGAGTGGGATAGTGTCTTGTGCTCAAGGGATATTGTGAAACCTTACTTTACTAACGTTCTTTACTTCCTTAATGTAGCTCTTCTTAGGCATGTAAGAGCTAGATCTATATTCATAATTTATAAACGTCTAGAATAAAACACTACAAGGTAATTTGTTACTTTTCTATTGACTTTTGAAGGGTGATGAATGATGAGGGCTCTTGTTTAGGTGTCCTGTAAGCTATTGATTGGCTCGTGCAGCTGCAGCCACTTTGCATGTGTCTTCCACATCATCCATCAGGGCAGTGTTTCTAACACGTCTACTGCTGTTTTTCGTCTAGCGGAGCCCAGGGTTGTCACTTTTCATCTGAAAAATCAAATATTTGTTTGAGCATCAAGAAAATTAAATATTTGAACTCTAATGACCTGGTCAAATAAAACATTTCAGTGGGTTTCTTCTATATGCAGAAAACATACAGGTCAGGTTAACAGGTGACTTTAAAATTGGTGTAATAATATGTGCATGAGCGGTTGCCTGTATTTGCGACCTGGTGACTGCTGGTTATGATGATTTTCACTGTGATGAGTCTACACTATCTCATTCATATTCTTGTGCTTTATCAGTTAATGGAATAATTGGTATGTAAATGATCAGAAAATAGCAAGTTTCCAGAGCTCAAATGTTCTAATTTGTCCAAAGAGTCAAAAATACTAAAGATATTCAGTTTAATAGGCTACACTGAATAATAAAACACAGATAATATTAACTTGCACTTAAACATTATTCAAATGACAAATGCATTCATTGTGCATATTTTTGCAGTTTAATATTACATTAGTGGATAAATCTACCACTCATATTACCTCTACGTGTAGGTGTGATATTATGTGTCACCCTAATCTTTACATTACACAGTATAAGAACAATGAACATTACAGTTGTTTTATGGATTTAATTAATTAATTTGCAATAATAAGAAGTTTTTTTTTTAAATTAAGTGCTATTTAAAGTTATTATAGCACTAAAGCAGCATGTGTAAATGTTGTGTTATTTCTAAAAGATAACTTGATAAACAGCCTGTGTTCAGGAGTAATGTGCCACAACTGCCAGAGCAGAATCACATCTTCACTTACTGTTTGCTGGATCCTGTCTGGCTTCACTTCTATCACGGAAACAAATGCTTTTTTTGACCCACGACGTCAACCCTCTTGAGTATTTGAGTGACAGATTGACGAGCAGTGTAGCATTGACTGGCTGCTGTTTATGAGCCCGATCAAAGGTGATTGCCTGCTTTGTAACCTTCCCCTGTAAATTAAGGCTTATGGCTCCAATAAATTTCCAAGGGAGCCAGAACTACTTTGTCAGATGGTGACTTTTTGACATTGTTCCACTCTCTCATAGTGGTGAAGACAACCGCTTTAAATTAGCCTTAGGATATTGACTCCTTAAGTTTAAGAAAAGGGCAAACCACAAAGTCGTGGCATGTCTTAAAACGCCAAGATCAGACATCCTGTCACAGTGATGGCACTTCTCACAACAAGTGTGGTTTGACATTGCGCATGCTGCTGTTTACCAAACATGAGGCTGCACAATTTTATGCCTCTTAGGAGGAGTCGTGATGTTGCGTGAAGCCTTGCTGAACACCATATGGACCAGCCAAAGAAGTGCTGTTGTAGTTTCATTAACTGTACCCACATTTTGACCTTCAGTGCCACGCGGTGGATCAGTACAGTGGAGAGAAGGACTATGCAACCTGATGCAGCTGCTGCCATGGCACTGTCTGTCCTCTGTTTGTCTTTAGGCGAGGTTAACACCACTCTGAGTGCTCTGTGAGGAGTTTGGCCGTATGGTGACATAGTTTATTCAGCACATTTCAGTTTTTTCCATTTATTTGTTTGTTCGTTCTGTACTCACTCTTGTCAACGCAGTTTAGTTGCAGGAAATGTCTTTTGTTTGTTTACAAACTTTTCTGCTGTATTTTTTTTTCCCCATTTATATTCACATTATTCCGTCGCCTAGCTGGTGGTGATATTGTGTAAATAGGCTGCATTGTTTTAAACTGAGACAGGTTGCATGAATTTTACATGTCTTGTATCAATAGATTATGTTTTTCTTGCAGAAAACTTTCCTTTTTAAAAGCACCCTAATTGTGGCAAACTAGCGCTGATGTGCACCTCACTAAGAGAGTATTCTGGAAGTTGAAAACTTTGATCAAAACATTAATCAGAAGTACCATTAAGAGCTGACTGAAAGTAGGACTTTTGTTTTTTGGCATTGAACAAAAAGCTACCTCTCCAAGAAAGAATAAAAGTCAGTATCCACCTCCGCTACAGTGTATTGCCGTGACATTTTGTGATCACTTGCTGAATGTCAAGACTCTTGCTGCAAGCCTGCTGAAAGCATAATTTTTCCACAGAATAAGTGCTTCTTCCAAATGACGTCTTTCTCTTCTGCTAAGTTAGAATTTTGTAATAAAGGTTTTTGCTTTGGCTTCGCATCAAAAATGAAACGTAGTCGCAAGGGTGTAAAACACAATGGATACCACAGTAGCTAGTGTCAGCAATAACACATTAATACTGTATGTGTTCAGGGATTGAGTCACGGCATATTTTTACCTCTTGGAAATGAAAGTGTCTCTAACCTAAAGGTAAAGCCAGGAACACATTGTGTTCACCTTTTTCGGAACATACCTCTGGTGTTTTGAGTTGGGTCAAGTGCTTTGTAGAATGGTGGATTTTAACAAAAAACTGTAGAGAGAAGAGAGACAGCTTCACTCATCAATTCAGAAGCCAAGTTTCTAGTGTAATGATTGTGTTTCTGAATTCTACCTTGCAGTTATTTTCTTGTGTGTCAGTGACATCGGTGCTTATGAGAAATCCCGTCTATTTTGATTTTCAGAATGAATGCGATGTGTTCCCAAAATATCTTATTTATTTATTTATTTTTTTTTACCTTGTTTCTACACATCTCCATATATAAATAGAGAATATTGCTCTTCATCATTGTCACCACTTTCTCTTGTCACAGTGTCCCTCTACTCTTCACTTGGATAAATTCAGGGAAAAGATCTTGAGTGCTTTTGTGTGTATGAGGGTTTGCGGTGAATACTTCATTCCATCTAGGACCCATGTCAGAGCATACAGGTTTGTTTATGCCATGGTGTGTCTTCATCAGTGTGCACAGGGCATCCCATTTGTGTCTATTCTTGTCATCTTTGAGTGTGTGTGTGTGTATTAAGAATAAGTAGAGCAGTGGTTAGGTAGAAGGAGTGGGTAGGGTGGTCTCTGGAGTGGTGCTGATGATAATTACTGTAGAGAGAGCGTCTCAGGGGACTGGAGGCCAGCTGCTTGCTTGCCTGCCTGCCTTGCTGCCATTGCCATTCGCCACTTAATGCTTTCTTCCAGGTCAGACATGCAGCACTTTGATTGTTCCTCTCATGTCAAGACCTCAGTCGTATCATAATTTGGTTGTCTGATTAGGTTGGGCATCTTAAGAAATTGGCACATGATAGCGTCTAAAGTGAAACATTATGATGGACGATCACACAACAAGGTGTTTTATGTCCAGTAGACTGCAAACCCAAATACATAGAAAGAAAAGGCAAATGATCTGAAATGAAGATTTCATCAATATTCATTACTACCTGTGTAAGACAATAGAATGATAGTGTCTTTTGCTTAACTAAATGGTCTTGGTGAATATCTATATTTCAAATGTTTTAAAAACTTTTCCTGAGTTGTCTTTACAGGCAATATAGGGAACTTTCCTATGACCGCTATAATGTTTTTTTTTTTTTTTTTTGGTCTATGTTGGCTAAATGAGTTTCACTGTTCTTTTACAATCTGGAGATAAACTTTGAGCCAAAGTTACACATCAAATAGCACATTTCTGTTTGAACTAAGTTTCAGTCAAGTTTTGTCACTGACCTGAATACAGTATGCTGCTTAGCTGAACAAATGCATTGAGTTTTTTTTCAAAGTAACACTAGCACTCAATATTTTCTGCTGTTAAATGTGGCTTTGCAGGGTCTTGACAATGAACAATTATGGCTTTTGGCGATCATTATCAACCAGGAATAATGGCGTCAAACAACTGGCCCAACGCTACCATCTGACAGCTGGTAGGATAATTGTGTGAATGATTAGTCCAAAGAGAATTAGTAGTGTCATCTAGGGATGCATCAATTCAGTAGTCAAATATCGGTATTGGCTCTGTATCAACCAAAAATTTGTCAATCATCGCACCCTAATGTAGTGTTTTCTACAGGGGGGCTTAGGAGAGATCTCTTTATAATGTCTTTCTTCTTTAGGCGGCAAGCTGATCTGTACAAGTAGATAAGACTGGACTTTAGTTGAGTTGTACAACTGGAGGAACTGCTGTGTAACAAACTATGTTGTAACACCATAAATCCCCATGTTAAACTTTTCTTCAAGCATTAACTGCTTCCTGTATTCATGTTCCTCAACACTGCCACATGGCACTGTGTTTAATCATTAACTTCCTAAAAGTGCTAGTTTTGTTTCCCCAGGCGATTTTGTTTCATCTTTTCTCTGGAGAAGTCTAATTTTGTCTGTCAGTTTAGTTTGGCAAAAGGCCGTGACCATGAGCTTTGGCTGAGATTGTTATGGGAATGAGGCCAGTCAGATCCACAAATCAAAGCTATGGTGAATTCACACAATGGTTGTATATAGTAAAACACTACACTACAATTAATGTTTTCACAATGAGTTTCATGACCCAGAGTCTGAAAGTCGATTGATTGATTTTTTTATTTTTTATTTTTTTTAAATTTTGGAGTTTATCATAAAAAGCAGCATCTTTAGCTTCAGTACAGCTAAATGACCATAGTTAAGCTAGTTGGCCACAGAACATGATTCGAAGTTTTCTTATGAAAGTGCCCAGTGGAAATTAGAGTTGACCTCTCCACTCATGTTTTTATGTCCATAGCCTTGTGCTACAGACTCTTTTATTGAAGAAATGCATATTGTCCCATAGTAGTATTTTCTGTGTATTGTATTCCCTTATTTGAAAATAGACAGGAGAAAGGTGACAGGAAGGGAGAGAAATGGTTAAAGACATATCACAAAGGGCTCCAGCTCAAATCTAAAAAAGAAGTTTATTTTCACCATTGTTTATGTTTTATCTATAGTAAATACAATTATGATCATATGTTGCATCTTTAGAAAGGAATTGAAGTTTGACTTCCAAAGCCCCAGATGCTTGAAATACTTCTCATGTTACATTTATTATTGTAATATTTATTTACTTTTAATGATATTTTAAGAAATATTTCTTTTAATTAGAGAGGGAGTGTATTCCGTTGGTCTATTTTTATAAATAATGAGAACACCTTTGCCAGAATATGTTACCAATTAAAGCAGTAGGTTGCCTCCTACTGTTACTCAGTGTTTAACTCTGAGTAGTGTTGAACCCGTTGTGCCTGCCTACTGGTTCTATTAGAGCAATGCTTGACTTTTACATGGAAGATTTTACAAGCAGCTGTGATTTTATGAAGCTTCACCTCATCTCTTTAATTAGGATTTCAAGAAGTCAAGAATAAGTGCATGTCAGATCAATGCGGGGAGAGTAATAAACAATATAAAAAATGAACCGCTGTTGTGATTCAGTGCACTTTAATAACTGAGCTTCTAGCATCAAGCTGTCATTAGAGCACGATGAAGAAACAGTCGCTCACAGAATAAGTTTGTCACACATAGGTGGAGTTCAAAAAGTTCATTAATTCAACTGGTCATGTGTCATTATTCAGATCATTAACAATGCCAACCAGTTAAAAAAAAAAAAGATCTAAACACCGTACTTTGGATTTCTAATATCATTCGACAGTTTCAGTGTTTACCACAAAGCAACTTGGACAGTAGGTTCATAATTCATCATTTATGAATATCAGTTTATTCCTCATAAATTATCATTATCCATATTAGTTTTTGCTCTCCATCTGGTAATATGAACTGCAAGCGCACATACACCAGAAGTGTACGTTTTAGAAATGATGTGCGTGCTTTATTTTTAATTAGTTTAAAAAAAAAAAAAAAAAAAAAAATTACATGCCTCAAGTATGCTGACTATAAATATTTATTCAGAAATTGTTATGGTGTATTAAAAATCATCAAGCAAAAAAATTGTAGTGCGGTTCCCTCACCCCCAGTCCCCAATGCATTCGAAATGTACTTTCTACCTGACAGCCTAGTGTGTCAGTATGGTTTGTCATAGTTAGTTAGCTTGGTAGCTCAGTTGTCACCAATGTGAGGTAATGTCTTCAGCTTCAGTACTCGCATTAGAAATTAGAAACAAGAAATTTGAAATTATACTAAATGTAACCACATTAAAAGAAGAGCAACAACAAACACTTAAGGCCTAATTATGAATAAAGAATTTGCTGTAAAACATAGAAGTCTAAAGTTAATTACTAATTCAGTTTGACACTGAATCTCGTGGCTTGTCATTGCCTTGTAGAGTTGTCATGACATTTGTGTTTCTTTGGGGCACATTCAGTTGTTTCTGTCTGACTTGTTTTGTAACTGTGTGCAGAAAAGTGCCATTTGTGTTTATTATTACTACTAAATCTTCACAATTGCATCCACTTAAAGGCAACTTTGTCAACAAAACATCAACATCAGTTGACAGTTATAAAGTAAAAATGCATCACAGGATGATCGGTGCAGTGCAGGCTACATGCGACTGTTGTGTTGAATGTTTGATTTTATGTGGATGAAGTTGCCATTATTTCACACAACTCTTCACCCAGAACCCGTAACGACAATGAATACATGTTTTTACGCAATTTTTTTTCATTCATCCATTTATCTATTCATTCATTAACAATCAAAAACTGACATTTCTTATTTTACAACTGTCAACTGCAAATCTGCCAAAAGGATGTCCACCCCAGCAGCACTACATCAATCGAACCTTAATGCTACAGAGGCTACTTTGAATAAAAGGCGTACAACAGCTTGCTCACGTTCCGCCAAATGACATTTAAAGGACTGGGCACATGAGGATAAGAATTCTCAGATCTGATAAGACAAAAATGCAACCCTTTGGGCAGAACTCTCATTATTCTTTCTGTCAAACACAAGTCACTGCTCATCACCTGGCTATCATATATGATGAAGCACGGTGGTGGCGGCAACATGCTATTTGCTATTTGCTTCTTAGTGGCAGTGTAAATAAGAGATTTCAGGTTTCAAGACACGTTTTCACTTTGTCGTTGTAAGTTAATCGATGTACTTAGATTAAACCTGCAACAAAAATGTGAAAAGTCAAGGTGTCTGAATACTGTATGTTGTTTTTAGAGTGCCAAATAAGAGCTCATCTTTGATACAGATTATCTATGGGTCTAGTACATATTAAAAAGTGCCCAAGGTTCTTTTCCATTCTCTGGTGTTTTGCCCAAGGTAACTGTCAGTGCCTGGAGGGACACCTCTAGCCCCACTTGACTTCTCCAGTAAGCAGCCGCTGTTATTTTAGGAAGTCTGCATAGCTCCTTTCCACCTCTATCCTGAGTCTTTATTTGGAAAGAGGAGCCATTTCAATTCAGGTCTGTAATGTTTCTGCATTAGTTTCTTAGTTTGGAAAGGTTAACAGCAGATTTACATAGTTTTGACTCCACTATTCCACCATTTTTTAAGTATTCTCATGCATTTTTAACATTAGGTTGTGTAAAAACATCACTGTATTTAAGAGGCATTTTATGTTTCCTGTGTTTTCACCCTAATGAGGACTTTCCTTTATTGGTGAACATGGTTTCACTTCTACTTAATGGATCTTGTGATCAGACATACCACATTTACAAAACTGCTATGTGGATTTTATTTTACCTCGAGTCTCAGACTTTAATCATTAATGTTTCCGAGAATTGTTATAAATAAAGGTTGGGTGAAATTAGCATTGTTGGAGACTACAGCAGGCAGGAAGATTAATGCTGCTATAGTTATCTTGAACCTCCCACTTTCTCTAAAAGCGAAGCCAAAAGTGACAAAACTGTTTTGTCACTGGTGGATTGTTGTCTCCAAAATCAAGTTGTTGTGTGAGTTTCACTTTGAAAAATTGGGTCTAGTAGAGGTGAGGTTGACTGTGGAGAATATAATTGCCATCATATCTACCGATATGTCACGGTTAGATTTCCAGTGCTTTCTTTTTCTACTTTGCAAACATTTGGTCACATTGCAGACCTGATCATGTTTTGATGTTTTATTGGGTCATTGATTGAGAATTTTAGTGGAGGATGCAGTTAGACACATTATCTACTGATACTTCTGGTTGGACAGATGTGTAATCTGTTACAGTCTTGTTATTGACTCTTATCAGCTGTTGTCTTTGGTCAAATGATGGGCTGACTGATGGAAATGTGCACCCTGGAAGCTATGTAGATCTTCCCAAGGCCAACAATTTGAATAGAAAGGAAAGTGGATTTTTTTTTTTTTTTAAGAGCGGAGGCCCTGCAGGTGTCTAACAGCAGTCAAATTAGTCCACAAAACAGAGAAAACCTGCACTACAGCTTGGCTTGTTAAGACTGTGTGGATAGGTTCCACTAAAATGGACATGTAGGAAGAAGTGACAAGCAGAGGAAGAGTGAACACTTAAAACCGCACACATCAGCCAACTCTTACTCATATATACATACACAGGTATGGACAGATCTATTGTGTTCGGATTTGTTTTAGTTTTTCTTCAATTCTTTTTGAAATTTTCCTACATTTTAGATGTATCGTTCTTTTATTCATAAGGCCTTTCAGATCTTTATGCAGTTTTATAGTTCATATATTATGCTGCTTTGAAACCAGACCTGTGAGAGAGTCACATCACCATTATTGGCCATTATAAAGAGCTATGGAAGGTAGACTTGAAAGCATAGAACAATATGTACATATACAGACTGCAGTAACTCAAATATATGAATATTATGGTATCACCAATGAGACTGCTGAGGTGACCCACAGATGCCCCTCATTACTATATTCAGTTATGCGAGTGAGGGGGGCCACTAGGTATCAGCATGTTCTGTTCTCCTAGAAAACAGCCCATTTTGGCTCTAATGAAGTCTCCTGACAGACTCTCACGAGAGTTGGAGTAGAGAAAACATGCTAATGCTGTGTGCTGTGGCACAGAAAAGGTTGGTCTTGGCGTGAATTGTGGATTACCAGTCATGCCATTTTGTTTTCAGCCGAGGTCTGTTGATAATTTTGCTTTGTTTGAGATTTTTTTTTAAAAAAAAAAGTTCACCTTAGCTTTTCCCTGTTAGGGAGACAATGTGATGTGCCTTTTATCACAAAAAAATGTTACCAGTTAGTTGCTGACTGTCCTGCCCTTGTCTTTCTGGTCTCCCTCCGCTGTCATGAATGATGGAGTGACCTGCAACTTTAAAAGACATGTGGTCTGATCATGCACCACAGGATTAAATCCAATAGCAGTTTTTGGTATGTTTCCTTGATCAGCTGGTATGTCACTGTTGCTCTTGAATCCATCATTTATTAGTGTTTCATTATTTATAACTGAATGTGATACGTTGGTAGATGCAAATGCAGAAGTGAACATATGGTGTCAAAGTATGTTACTATGAATTACTATGTGTAAAAGTGTAACTATCACTTTTATTGCTACTAATTTACAACACACAACAAAAAAACACCTTTTGAAGCTTTGGCCAAAGGGCTTCATCCAATTAGTCAAATATTTAAGTTCTTCACAAAAGGATAAAACAACAGTAAAACTGTAATAAAGGAATTAAAGTGAAATACATTTTATAGCAACTGTAGTGCAAGGAGATAAATGTGTCATTTTGCCAGGCGTAAAATTCACTGCTGCGAGTAAACCCAATGTAGAATATTCGCAGTCATTTAGCGACCTCACATCAAATATCTCTCTTATATTAATGACATTTGTGATCATAGCGATAACGGTGCTTTCAGCTGTGAAAGTTCTTTAAGATTATCATGTCAAATTGTTCCAATTTCCTTTACAAAATTATGTCCTTAAATACTCATGTTTTTATTAAGCTAAGTATATGTAAATATTAACACTACCACAGTCCCAAGCCAGATGGACAATCTTGCTGACTGATTGAGCGAAAAATAATAAAAAATTCCACTTGCGACTGCCATAATTTTCAGTCAGTCACTTTAGATGGAGCTGGATTCAATTTCAAGCTGTGGTGCACGGCTTGATCCTGATGCCATATTTTAGTTGTGTTTTCACCCGCACCGTAATGTATTTTTCCTGTTGTCAAGCATA
This sequence comes from Polydactylus sextarius, assembly GCA_016801845.1. NCBI lineage: Eukaryota > Metazoa > Chordata > Actinopteri > Polynemidae > Polydactylus > Polydactylus sextarius. Next base: position 18,422,247 of record CM028908.1, read on the forward strand.
GAAGCAACCCCGAGCAGTTGGCTACTTCTTTTGAAAACCGGTGGTGATTGTTAAGAGCAGAATATTGACTCTTCAAGCTCAAGAACACCTGGTGTGATGGAGCATTTTTATTTTTTCCTCTATTGAATTAGTCTTGACATTGTATTACTAAAAATATTCTGAAAGTATATAATAATAATGGTTCCTAATGCCACCAACATACTATACAGCAACACCTTAATAGTATTGCAAGATGTTCTTACCTTCCACATTGTAATGTGTACATGTCCCCCTTATGTTCACGCAGGTGTCCCAGAATAACTAATGTGTTGTTCAGCCATAACAAATGTAACGGGGGAAACTGTTTAGGTCAGTTTAACTCGACTGAGTAAGCGACAAGATGCAGTGAAATGCTGTTGTTATCATGTTGGTTTAATCCTCACTGGGTGAAGAAATACACACACAGAAGCATCATTTACATGCTAAATCATAAATTACCTTACAATCCTTGTTTTCACTTTATTTTAATGGCCTTTCTCTGCTGAACGACTCCCCGAAGGTCTTTGCTGCAAAAATATTTGCATGTACGCACGCACACCCATGTACATGGTAGTGTTTGCCGGTGTGGAGGGATTTTAACTCACACAGCCCGTGTCTCTCCATCACATTAAAAAGCCAATTTCTTTTTAATAGCAACAACAGCTGGAGCTGACAGGCCCTGTGTCTGCTGATGGAGCAAACCGCTCCAGAGCTGTCCTGCAGCTCAGGCCAGGCTGCCTGCCTCATTACAGGAGGAGGAGAGAGAGAGTAAGATGGTGGGAGAGGGGGACGGGGGATGAGGAGGAGAGAGAAAAAGGAGCAAGGATGTAGTTTGAGCACTCTGAGGCAGGTGTCAGACATGTTTTGGTGTTGTGTAATGTAAAACACCTCAGCAGAGAGCACGCAGACTTGGGGAGATGTTGAGCTGAAGCGGAAAAATTGTTATCATTAGGCATGATGGAACCCTGGAGATGAGTACCTTATAGCAGTATGTTAACTGTGTTTTACTTAAAAGTCTGGTTTGCTCATTCTGCCTTCCTCCTTTTCCTTCTTTCCCAGAGCACCTGGTTGAGTCCCAGGAGATGGCTGAATCTGCAAGAGTATCAGAGCAAGAAGCTGATGCAAGAGAGTGGCGTCGCTGTCCAGCGCTTCTATGTGGCCGACACAGCTTCTGAGGCCCTGGAAGCTGCAAAGAGACTTGGTGAGTAGGAAACGTGCAAACACACACACACACACCTACACAGCTATCTTTCTTTGTAGAGATAAGAGCAACCTCACTTAATACAACTGGAAACTGCTCAAAAGTACAATATGGACAATATCTCCAATTGATAAGTTGTGTACAAATACAAGAGACATAGCTTTATGTTGTATGTTGTTATGTTATATTTCCCTTTTTTTCCCTTTTCATTTACTGCTTTTTATTTATTCAATACCACAACCCATACAGCCCAACCCAACATTAGTTTTTTAAATGTTGTATTAACACAAGCAGCCCTGGTGAGTATATGTTCTAAGATTTAGATAAACAAGGCTCATTGAAGCGTAGATGCAGTAATGTCAACATTTGATGTTAGGACAAATAAACTGGTGAGTCAGCGTTTTAGCATTGTCTAGTGTCTCAGTGTTTTTTTTATTTTTTAGACTATTTTTGAAATGAAGACGATTTCAGTTCTTTGATGACAGTGCAATAAATATTAATTACCTCATCATTATGTTAATTACACTGTGTCCATTGTGCTTTTTTTGCTACAGAAACATGCCACTGAAATATACAGGAAGATATTTCTTTGTACACTGCACTACATTACTAAGTTGACGAATTATAAACAGTATACAAGGTAGTTCTTTTTTTAGTGCTGATTTAGTGCAAGAATTTTCTTTGTGAAAACCGTAAGTTGGATGTAATTGCTGTGTAATTGTACTGCTGTATATTTTTGAAACCTAAACAGACCTAGTTGTGCAGTATTGCTCTTCAGCTTTGCCACAGGACACGCAAATGACTGTGGTTAATCAGGGCCGACGTTTTATCAAGTTTAATCGCATCTTTATGTGTTTGCTTCTGTGTGGAAGCCTGTGTTTTATGAGCTTAGTGGTTGCGTCGGCCTGGTTTTTCATCACGGCACTCATCCGCACTAATTTGTTTCACAACCTCTCGTGTTTGCTTTTGTATGCTTTGCATGTTTTTTTTTTTTTTTCGTTTGTTTGTTTTGTTTGTCTTTTCTTTTTTTTCTTTTGGTAGTTTTATTTATTTATTTATGATCCTTGGTTACCATAGAGTCTTTTGCCCCCAGACACTTGCTCAAAGCCATGTAAGGAAGTGACTGAAACTCTTGATTATATTCTTCTAGCACAAATCTTCACTAATGCATTTTACTCGCATGGACAAAGATGATTTCAGACACATTTGTTTGCAGCTTTCTCTTCCACGCCTTACCATTCTTGTTCTACTATCTTCCCACACGCCAAACTGTCCAACACACAGAGTGTATATTTTCACCCTCAGCTTTATATTTTATTCAGTGTCCTCTCCAACTACAGCAGCGGCTTTCTGATAGTGTATCCAGGTTGGTTGTCATCCAGCCTGATGCCACTCTTACTGCTGCCTTTGGGCTGCAGCGCCTGGGGTGCTGCTCTCAGTGGCCCCGGTTACGATGCAGACAAAGATAAACTGAATAGGAGGAAGAGAATATATATTTTCATGACAGTAACTATATTGCTTGGTAAGGGAAGAAATGGAGAGACAGAAAACTCAGGATAGAGGACTTAGAAGGGAATAGACAGCTGAGTAAAAGCCAGGTCAGGCAGGGCTGATTTACTTACAACTGTGGATTTTCAGTGGTTTTTTTAGATGCCAACAGTCCATAGCACACAATCCATGTAGCATTTCTCTACAGTTACGAAAATATTATGGCACTGGTCTGAAATTTTATATATTAAACAAAAAAGTGAGTATGCAAACAACTGCATATGTGAGTTATTATGATAGGTATTTTTCAGCATTTCTGCATCGAGCCTAGAAATATGTGCCAAAAGAAAAGAGCTTGATAGCTGAAGGTGACTTATTATTGCAGATTGTCCAGTGGAAAAGAGTAAATCTATTACTGCAATTTTGCCATATTTGTTTTGTTCTCTTTGACCAGTATCAAGTCCAGTTGGAGAGAAGTTACACTGTGTTTTGTCCTTCACTTCATTACTAAAAAGGACAGGACAGATGTTCAAGAGCCTGAGTCTAGTCTATCCAGTCTTAATTAAGTGCAGCACATTCAAGTTAATGGGACCATCAACCACTTACAATGTTAGTGTTTTGACATGTGCCACTTCACATTTTTGTAATCTGACAGTAATTTGTGTTTGGCTTAGTAAACCTTTAACCTTCTTAAACCCTCTTTAACCTTTGTGTGGTCTTTGTCTTTGTGCATGTGTGCATATTTCTCAGACTGTATCCTGGGACTATCACTACTTTGCTGCTAAACCGTCTCCCTTTGCTTCATTTCATCAGGTAGTACACAATGTGTCTGTGTGGCTCACTCTACGGCTGTGTCATACATAATGAGGGAGAAAGTGGGAGATCAGTAACCTCTTTAGTTAAGATCTGTTGAGCTGAAATACAAACTGAAGCTGGCAAACTCCGACTCCCAGGGGGTGAGCAGGAACTAGGCTGTGAATCCAGCTCTGGATGGAGCTGCGTTTCACGGATTTGCACTGCAGAGGACATGGAGTATGGAAGAGTACAGGGGGATGCGGCTAGTTGGGACATCTGAGCTGACCGGGAGCAACTCAAATGGATTTCTGCTTGGTGCTGATATCCTGCTGTGAGCCTCTGGTTCCCTGAATATACAATAGAGTGAACCACTCAAGCATGGAAGCAGAGCCACAGATGAATGACATGCGTAGGGTACGCTTGCACACATAACCAGGCAAACGCATCAACACTCACATGCACACCAACCAGTATTCTCTCCTCAGCTACACTCACTTAACCATGAAGTGGTTAGGTTGACAGTTCAATTGCAGCTATGCTATATAGAAACTCCTCTCACTCCTCTCGTGTTGTAGAATGGTCCAGCTCTTTTAAAGTGGACACAGATTGATATGTTCTAATACTACTGACGACAAATGGCTTAAAATCTTTCTCCATCTCTATCACAACATAAAAATAAAATATTCGACACGGACCATTGATTCCTATTAACTTGAATGACAACTCTTAGGGGGAGATACATTTGTGGCAGATGGGTGACTCACAACCAGCCACTGGCTGATGGAAAGTAGGGTTTGATTTCTGTGGCACCATACTGGGTGAGCTGCGCAGGGGGAGTTATCAGAAAGTCCAAAGTTTTTAATGTTTGCTCCACTGGGACACTGAAAGAATGGCACACAAACTCCTAACTGTCTGTCCAAAACCAATGACCCAAATCCACAAGTTCCTCATACTGTGGATTTTAAAGTTGGTGTGTGTGCGTGTGTGTGTGTGTCAGCCCAAGCAGCTGCAGGCTTGAAAAATAAACTCTTGGACCTTGAAGTTGCATAGTATAACTTTCATATTTAAATGTTATCATTCAAAATGTAGAAGAACTTTAGTTAAGTCGTCAAATTTGCAGGTCATTGCCGCTTCTCAACAGATTTCAGCTATTAAGGTATCTGCTTGTTTGTCTGCCCACACACCTATGACAGTATTTATTCATTCTGCCGAAAATAATTTTCATCCACTTAAGTAAGTCCCCATAATGTGAGTGTGTAAACAGATTTAAGTCCCCACAATGTTAGAAATACCTACATAGCGCACTCACACACACGCACACACACACAATTTCTTATCAGGGCAACTCCGGTAATGAATATAGATTTCATTTCACGTTTGCCTTCGAACATGTGCATATACACATACCTGTGCCCTGCTACTGATGATACAGTCCACTTTTTGTGTCGCCACCAGCTTGACAGATGCATCTGTTGAGCAAATCTTGATGGATTTTCAGTCTGAATTCTAAATCAAAACCACATTTTCCCTCCCCCTCCATGCTGTGAAAGCCCTTCATGTCTGCCATACCTCCTGCTTCCCCCAGCAATCATTCATTGACAAAGCAGCAATGGAAGAAAACATCGCTTTGGATTCTTATCTTCACCGCACTGTGAGCCTGTGTGATGAATGAGAGCAACATATACTTGTGTGTGTGTGTATGTGTGTGTGTATACAGTTCATATCAGATAAGTTAGGAATATGTTGTCCCTCTTTACTGTTGTCATCTTCCTGACTTTGCTTCGACAAATTGTATTGCAAGCCACATCATTCTGCTTTTGTTATCCCTGTCTTGTTTTCACTGCTTAAAGTTACCTAATGTCTCCCACTCATTCACCTTTGTCTACCTCTGCGCCTCCTATTCATTTCTTTCTGCTCAGCACAGCCTCACTGGCAGAATGACAATTAACAGAGATAGGAATGGTTTTAATTTATTTCTCTCAGTTATGAATATTCAGAGTAAACAGTGAAGTTTTTATGCATGGCTGTCAAATCTCATGTGTGCTTATTAGAGGCACAGTTAGTTTGATATGACGGCTTGCTGAATAATAGCAAGCTACCTTGACATTAGCCAACTCTGATGTGGTGTATGTGCATGCGTGTGTGTGTGTGTGTGTATGCTGACGTAAAGATTTGGTTGTAGTTTTTTGAAGCTGAGAGAAAAAGGTAGAGATCATAAAGATCCACTCATTTTACATGTTCATCAGTTTCAGTCTACCATGTACTACCATTTTAAGTTGACAGGCTAAGGTAAACATCACTTTCCTGTATCCAAAGCATAAATTGTATATTGGCCATGTCACATATAGTGGTTTATTTTTTCCAAGATAGCCTCTTTTTAGGTTTCCGGGGATCTTCGAGTGCCCTTAAGTCAAGTGAAAGTGGCTGACAGTCAGTGTGCCTCAGATGATGTGTAAATACAAGTAGCTCAAGGCGAAGGACACTGTTGTTGTGTGTACCTTAAAGTGATTGTTTTCAATCTGCTCATTTAGTTGTCTGCTCAGTGTGGCAGCTCAGATCCCCTCTATGCCTCTGGTCTGTGATCTTGAGAAATTGAGACAAATCTTATTGTAAACCAGGAGCTTGCATCCCTCCACGCAAGGGCAGCTTAAAGTATATTGTGCTATGTTTGCTTTATTGCTTGTTTTTCACAGGGAGATCTGAGCATTATGAAATAGTTTCAGATATAATGTATGAATTAAATCTAGAGAAAAGAACTGATAATTATAAGGAATGAAATATATTTTCTTGGCCAAGCGGCCAGTTTCTGACAGCATCATCATGGCCATGCTAGTATACGGCAGGTTTTAGTGTCGAATAAACCGTTTGTTTAATCATTTTAGTAGAATAGATTCTTACATCGACATATACTGTGTAGTCCAAACATACAGGAAATCAGCAAACCTGCGTTAGGTGAGATAACTTTATCTCACTCTGTGGAATTTAGTGGTATGGGTTTTCCATTGTGCACTTAAGGGCAGAGGAGACTCCCTGCACTGCAGTCTCGGCTGGACTGACTCACAGACTTATCCACTGAGTTTCCCCATCACAGGCGGTGTGAAGAGACACGGGATACACCAGACACAGAGCCAAGGGCATGTTAGAAACACCCAGCGGCGTGCAGAGATTCAGCAGCTGAAACTATGATAGGACAGACAGGTAGTTTCTGAGCCATTCAACCCTGAATATTTGTTCGTTTGAGTGTAGAGAAAGGTATGCCATTATATTCCAGTTCCTTCCTTATATAGGATTTATAGCAGTTAGTGTGCATATATGTGCATATACTGCGCTGTTTTCATTTGACTGCAGATGTATGGAGATTAGCTACTGAACAGATATGTTGTGGATTAAATGGTAATTTTGGTGAACAGCACTTCTGTAAGAGAAGATTGTACTGTAGACAGAGTGTGAGTACCACTTTTTTTTTTTTTTTTTAAAAAAGAGAGATTTGGATGAATTGTTTGCACTTAATAAATATTCAAAGAAGTACAATAAATCTCCTGCTCCCCAAAAAAGGTTAATTAGTGTTTTCTCTAAGGATAGATTTGCAGCAGTGGAGGTTAAGCACACGCACCTGTTTCTTTTTTGTGTTTCTGTGAAGGTTTTTCTTTAGAGACACAACATTTTGTTGCATCCGGTAACATGTGAAACCACTTAAACCTTAGCATCTCCAAATACTTGTGTATCCATTTGCTTTCTTTTCACAGCAGAGAGCAGAGAGACCTCATGCCCCAGTTTTACCAAAGTAACCTCCACTGGCATCGCTTCTCTTTCATCTTTTGATCAGCCACTCCTCTCAATTTGAGAATTAAAATGTGTTTTTAACAAACAAGCTATTTGTCTGTGTCTGACCCATGTCACCTACCAAATGAATGAATGTTTTCATTGGGGGTTAGGTAGCTAGTCAATATTCTTCCAGTTATCAATTCATTTTTTCCTGAATTAACCACACAGTTGTACATCAAACAAGGCTTATTTAGTGACATTTATATTTTTAATAGAAGTCCATGAGTTGGAGTTTGTTCAGATTTTTTTTTTTTTTTTTTGACACGGTAAGTTTTTTGTGAAACAATTAGCGTGTTTGTTTCAAGATAGAACTTCCATATGTTAAGTTCACTATTAGGTGTTTCGTTGCATGTTTGTATTCAGTGATAATTGTGTTAACGTGTACTTGAGGTTGTAGAGCTGTTTTCCCTGCGGCAAATGATAATTCTCAATCTGTGATCAGCATCCCCAGTGTCATCTATGTGATTATTATTGTCATTATCAAGTAAATGCAGAATTTGTCATTTATATGCTTTACTCATAGGTATGTTAATTAACCCCTGCTATAGCATCTGTAGAGCAAAATTATATATTGTTTGTTTTTCTCAAGAGATAAGACAGAGCCCTCTCCTCACATCTCCTCTTTTAGAAAAAAAAAAACAGTAGCAGAAGCAGCCATATTTCAGCTGTTATGTAAGGTCGCTGTTAGGTCCATATAGGGAAATCGGGGAGATATGGCATAACACCTTTGTTCACGCTTGCTATTCCTCCAATTTTTTTTTTGGTATATCAACGGTTCTTCTTTTTCTGGCAGGGTGCAGAGAAGCATTTACACCTCTGACTGGGCCTGGCGCTAGTGTATGAAATCATCTAGAGAGTACCATATGCTTCTCCACCAACCCAACACACTGCCTAGTCTGCACCATCTGTTTTAAGAAATGCTCCTCACACCTTGGGCCTCACCACAAGCCGTTCTGAGGACTTTGTTATCTGTGTGTAGTGTATATCTCATACAAGTCCTCCCTCATAGTCATCTTCCCCAACAGGGCAGTCACCATCAGTGTATCAATTGGAAGGCACAACTTGATAGTTGTGGATGAAGATGTTTTTAAGCTCTGATGTCTGCTAGCCTGAGCCCACCCATATTGCCTGTGACGCCACATTAAATGTTGTCAGTCTGGACAACCTGCCTATTCTCTGATCTTCCTGATCTTGAAAACTCGGGAACCACTGAAAAACGAGCTTTTACGCCGGTGCAGGTTTAACGTGATGACATACTAGTTAAGCGACCTCAAATACATTTGTTTACAGCCAACATGGCGGCCATGGAGGAGCAGTAATCAACTGTAGCTGCTGTTTTAAGAGATTTTAATGGCAGGTTTTCTTTGAAAATGGAGCAAAAGATAGCTCTTGAAGCCTTCATGCATGTTTCCCTCATGTTTGTTTTTACGCATGCATCATTGGAATCAGTGGTCTGAATGGTTGTAGCTCTGTCCAGTAGTACACAGAAGCATTTGTTAGACGCCCGTTGATCTCGCCTCTAAGAACTTCCTGTCTATGGGATCTTTGCCAGACCAAGCTCCGTCTACGAATTTGGTTCATAAATCAAACAGTCGTACCAAGCTCCGTCTACGAGCTTGGTACGACAGCCAGGCTAGATGTCTACTGTTATTTCAGGGTTGATTTATTCTGTAATGAACATGTACTATAGAGCTGTCACTGTTAGTTTAAAACTGGAACTGCTGTTTTGAAATGGCAAATAATAACTTATTCGATCTGTTATGAGTTGTCCATTTTAAAAATTCATATTGTATTCCTTAGTCCTCTAGTTATGAAAATGAAATTGTTATGCTGCTCTTCATGTGGTTGTTTTTCCTTGCTGCATAACGTTGCAGGACATCACAAATCAAACAGAGTTTTTGAAGCCTTGTCGTAAGTCTTTTCTTGAGCAAACGGGATATGCTACTGTGACATGTTGGCGTTGCTCATGCTTTAGTTTTTTCTGTCATTGTGTCTCAACACTTACTCAGAGATCGTGCCATTATCTTGATAATACCAGTCCTGAATTGGGTGTTTTATTAAGGCTCTTCCATGCTTCGTGGCACAATGAAATTGTGAGAAGCAATGCAGTGATATTTTTTTCTATATTGCTATCTCTCTGTGCCCTGATTTTTTTTTTTTTCCTTCCTACCTGGATTTGGATAAGTGTTGTAAAAGGCTTACGTCCTTTGTCATCAAATTTTATTATCCCCAGCTCTCTGTGTGTGAAACTAATCCTGTCTCACTGATGACTAAAGCAATGTTTGGACAAACCAATATTTCAGTAGCATATGGACTGAAAAAAAGGAGTCACTTTACGGACACATGGGAACCGCCACTTTTTCAACTAGAGACACACAAATGCACACTGTCAAACATGGTTAAAACATGCAACATGGCCAGAACTCTCCTCACTGCGCATCCCCTCCCATCTCATTCACACGGTCCCCACTGGAACCGCCTTATACACTTCAACACTTCAAGCGCCTTTTAAGACCACTTTCATCTTCTCCCTTCAGAAAATGAGGCAGAGTCTCTGGTGAAAAGCGCTGACAGTAGCAGTTAGTGTTGAGAAGAGTTGGCTCAACCATAGACCTTTCACGTCTATGTCTCGTGTATGTCTCATTGGTGATGCAGGAGTGGACCCTCTTAGAGTTGTGTGGTACAACCTCTACACCAGCTGGAGTCCATGTAATGTACATTTGACAATGTTCGACCAAAGAAGAGAGACCACAGAGGCAGATGATCATGTATAGAGGCAATCACACAACGGGTTCTTCACCTTGCAGGCTCAGTCTTACAGTATATTGCACTTGTATTGTTGTTGACTTGATTGCTAGCCATTCCATTTCCATCATTTAATGGTAACCGTAGTCCATAGTACCTTCTCCATAGTTTACAATCTAAACAACACTAAATTAGCATGACCATGTTTGGCCCTTAATGATATAATAATACATGACATAATAATGGCAATGACATAATAATAATAATTTCCTCGTTGAGATAAAAAAAAAGTAACTCTATCTACCTATATCTACCTATATATAAGAGTGAGTTTGTTTGGGAGGTTAACCAGAAACATGATGCCCGAAAGAACCTTGTGTGTACATTGCCTGTAACATGAAAACCACCTGCCCTCTCATGCTGAATAGCTTTGACCCATAGGGGCATGGACACGAGACCTCTAGCAAATTGGTAGCAGATTCTTTAGGTCCTATGGGTTGTGGAGTAGGACTTCTATGGATATGGCTAGTTCCAGTGCATCCCACATATGCTCGATCAGTCTGGTGTCTGGGGATTCAAGAGGCTAGGTCAATTCTTAGGGCTGTTTGTCGTGTTCTCTGATCCATATCTAAGCAGTTTTTGATGTGGTGGTGTTCATTGCCTACCTGGGGGACCCATTGCCATCCTGGACTGTTTTTGTCTTCTTGCCTTTTTGACTTCACTTATTAGTGGTTTTAATGTTGCAGTTGATCTGTGTATGTTTTCAAATTGTATAGCAATGGAAGGCCAGTTCATTTCATAATAAGATTACTTGAACCAGCCCAAGCTTTTGTAAAGTGGAGAACACTTTGGTGACTATAACTTAGAAGATGGGTGTACTTAAATAGTGAGAAATTGTAGTCACTCTGTCAGTCTAGTGGGAATCCAAAGACCCAAACATATAACAATCTTGTAAAGATATTTGTACCATATCTAGCTTAATGCAGGCTCTGCACAGGTAAGTGAATGTTTGTTGTAAGTGTGGCTCTTTGATGGGCATTTTTTTACTTCATTACTCACCTGGAGTAACATCTCCCAGGCAATGGCCTGCCAGGCAATTTCTCCTTCAATATTATCTTAATAGTCCCAGGACTAGGGGTTATGGAGGTTAGGATATTGTTATAGCTCCACAATATAATTCTTTCCATCCACACTGACAGCTCTGAGATCACAGATATTCTCACTTGACTAGAGAAGTCGATATACAGCAGTCAGAAGATATCAGCTTAGGAGTTGAGAAAAAATTAACATTGATGTTGATTCTCAAAAACAGGACGTGGTGTTGGCGCTGTGATACAAGGGTGTGTGTATATGTGTAAGGAAAGCTGTTTTCATGCATGTTGTATTTTGGCATGTTTTTGTGTTTACTCTCACACATGATCAACCTTAAACTATTCCGTTGCACGTTACAATATTCCATTGAACCAGTTTAGTCTGTGGAGCGCTTTTGCACATATTTTACACTGTCATCAAATGCTATTAATTTTAATGGAATCCTTGTTGTTGTTTTTTTTTTTCTTCTTTTGTTTGTTTGTTTTTTTGCTAAGGCTTGTGCAAGCTTTTCATTTGCGTTTACAAATAGATGTGTGCAAACTATAAATTGTGTGAAGTGCAAGTAAAAACGAAATTCAGCTCAAGCAGCCTGTATTTTCTTATTTCAAGGTTGATAACAAAATAGTAACAGTGAAAAGGAAACAATAAGCAGTCACTGTGCTGCAGCTATTCTGCTCGTTTAAAAAACGCTGACTGACCTCAAAGCTGGTCACACGACCTGCTTGCAAAAGCTGCTGGACCAGTGATATCCTTCATGTATAAATGGAATAAGCAAACTTTTTTTTTTTTGGTGTTACTAGAATAAAAAGAACGTTTTTATTATAGATGTTTCACACCATTTGAACTCCACAGTGCAGCATCTTGCAAATGGTAAAAATTGGTATGTGGAAGTGAAAAATAATAATTGAGTGCAGCAATGGGCGACTGAGTTCAGTCACAGAAGTTGGATCTTCTGATGCTGGTGCAGAACGTCGCTCTTGGTGGTTAATGACATCACCGGTGGTTGGTCACGTTGGTTTGTCACTAATCACTGTTAATTCTGTCACTAACTTGATGGTTTGTTTGATCTCTGAATGCTGCTTTGTAGACTTATCAAAGACAGTGTGTAAGGGAAGAACCTCCACTTCATATCACAACTGTGAAACCAGAAGTGTCGCTGCAGATCCAAGAAATCTAAAAGAGTGAGATTCATATTAATGTTGAGGGTCTTGTTCTAACTGAGCTTTCATCCATATCATTTAAGTTAAGCATAAAGTTTATTTTACCTTCAATTATTTTGATCCAGCTCATAAAACAATGAGTAGGATGCGATTAACTAATCTACAGAGGTATTGTTATGTAAGGCTATTTAATCAAGATCAAAATAAAGTATATATAAAGACCTGATTTAATTCAGTATCAGCAGATGTTATTAAATAGTGCATACAAGGATCATGGCCACGGAATACTTGACCCCTTCACATTAGTTTTTTCATACATTATCAAAGGCTCTAAGGTCTTTTACTTAGAAAGATTCTGTTTTGAGCTTTTAAATGTTTTTAACACAGAAGCACATTTCTTTCTGTCAAAGCACAAGCCTCCATATGAAAGATGTTGATGTTTTGGTTCTTGTCTTGAGCCTTTGGCTTTTCACTGACTTATTTTTACACTACTGATATTTTGCCATTTTGCTGTTTGACCACTTGGTACTCAGCACCTACTCAGTTGTGTTTTTGTGTCAACAGTACACTGCAAATGTGCAATTTGCAAAAGAACGAACTTACATAATTCCAGAAAAATGACTTCATATTTCCGCTCTTTCGTTTGTTATTGTTGAGGCTTATGTTCACATATGAAAGTGAGCTGGTCTTTGCAATAATAAAAGAAATTCACTTGACAAATTGACGACCATTAACTACGCTGCTGCTGTTTACGTGGCCAGAGTTTGAAATGTGTATTATGTAAATAACTTCTCCTTAAATGGGTTGAAGCTCATTTACATGGCTATTAACTGGTAATGTCAAGTCAAAACAACGGTGACATTTTTTTGCATTTTACCCACACATTCTGACCTTTCCCATCTGTGCTTAACTCCCTCTCTTTTTAGCCCTCATCTCTTATATCTGTCTGTGGTTGTTGACTCCTACCCATCATCTGTCGCTTCGTTTCTTTGTCTTTACCAGCCATCATCCCTCAGCTGATGCTCAATTCCTGGTAGAATAAGAATACTACTAAAGCACCACCTCAGTGTCCTTATTTGCCTCTTTGATCACATTGTAGGGGAAATAAATGAGCGCAAGGAGTTGGCTGTAGTGAGCTGCAGGTATCTCTGCCTCACCACCTCATTCCCTGCAGTGATCCTGCTGATGGACGGAACATGTCTCGTACTTTCACAGAGCTGGACTGTCACATAGGAAGACAGATGTTAGTCTGCAGTTTTCCTGACTCCACTACCTGCCAAGATAACATACACCTGATGAGGAGAGAGGACAGGGAGGGGCTGGTATGAAATAGAAGGTTATTAAGATGAGCACAGTGGCGCGCTGCCAGACATAGCACCAGCTTCATTCAGAAACGCATTGTAGGCAGAAACTCTCGCATACACTGAAATGTTGGAGATCTGCAAAAACATATAATCATAGGTGCAATACAAGAGCTCGAACATGCATGTGCTGACAAACATGTCACTAGCCTTTCTCCAGTACCTGTTGTCAGCTCATACTCAAGCTGGCTCTTAGGTCTTTCGCTTAGAAAGAAAAAAGCCACACATCGGAAATTGTCTTAACAGCTGTAAATAGGCTTTGCAGGGTAAAGCGGCCTGTCTCTCAAAGAGCTGATTTCTGTAAGCAGCTTAGTGTTTCCACCTCCTCATTATGCTCTCTAACCTATTCATGTTGTGGTTGAGACATGGAATTATTTCTCACACATCCCCTCTATCATATTAGAATGATACTAATGTGCCAGAAGAAGTGAACATGCAGCCTATTATTTGTTGTCAGGGTACTTTGCATAAATGTAGCCTACCCACTTGTGTTCGCATGAATTGGAATTAAAAGTAAAGTTTGTTTCAGAGGGGAAAAAAAAGCTGTAGTAGTGGAGTGAACACAAACAACATTGTGCTTTGTTGTGGGAAGCGCCACTCATCACACATGCTTCGTCACTCATCAGCGGAAAAAGCTTGCAACCAGTCCATCAGCAGCAGCGGATGTTGGTTGCTTTTGGAATAAATTTTACTGCTATTGTTGATGCTGAACTGATGAAAAACTGTACAGTCAATAACGAGAAGTGAGAGTCTCGTATTTGTGTCGACGCTCAGTCGCTTACTGAAACATTTTTATGAAGATTTTCTAGAGTTCTCTCTTGTCCAGAGTTGTATTTTTTTCCAATTAACTGGTCCATGATTTAACTCAAGTAAAAGTAAAGTAAGTAAAGTAAATCCTTTTTTCAGAAGGCTTCGTTTCGAGACAAATTACTACTTCACATATCCTTGTGGTCATTTAGCACCCGTTGGTGCACAACAGTTGTTTTCATTATTGTTACCCCTCTGGTTCTGTGGCAGTGAAAAATTCTGCGAGAAGTTTGAACTACACCTCTCTGTCACTGAGAGGAGACCAGGACTATCTCAGGATGTCATTAGAAGTGCTGTCTGTGTCTGAAAGCCAGGTGGACTTGTCCTCTAATGAGGACTCAGCCATCATACAGGCAGTGACTGGAGGAGGTGTCACACAAAGGTGCTGCTGTCAGTTTGAGACACTGATATTCTCTTCACTGATTGACGCCGAGGTGGCATCATTAGGGGCAGAGACAGGGACGGAGGGATTAACCAGACCAGGCAGTGAGGTAGTAATGATATATTTAGTTTAAGGGAACAAAGAAGTCAATTTGTTGTCATTTGACTTTTTTTTTTGTATCTTAATCTGTTTGTTTGTCCCTAGTTGTTGAAAATTTGGTCTTGCAATCTTGCCGCTAGCAAGAAGGCTTTATAGAGCGTGGTTAGAATTTGTTGATGTTTGTTGACTTTTTCAACCTCAAGCAAGCAGAAGAATTCCATTTAGCTTTAAGAATTCCAAGGCCATTATATGTCAAGCTAGATAAAAAAAAATATTTTATTTTCCTATCTTTCCTTGTGGTTCAGCTGCCATCGCTGCATGAGTGAAGAGTCATTTTCTGTCTGACCTTTTCACAGTGTGGCAAAATTGGAAATGGTAAAAGTTTATGGAAGATTGAACTTGTCCAAAATAACGGGAGCTAAATACCATAACTATGATGTAATAAATAATAATAGCATCAGCATAACTTCTCAATGAGACTGAACTTTACACATGACCTGTTTTATTTATTAGCCCTGCTCTGCCGAAGACTGTTAGAGGGAATATAGTACATATTGTAAGTGTTGTCCTAACTTAAACTTTTTTTTAGTTTCCTACTCAGGTGATTAGTAAAACTCAAAGGTCGGCTCTGTTTTAAGTCATTAATATCTTGCATCGCCTACAGTGCTTTTTGCTGCAGTAGGTTATGAGCTCATTGTTCCCAATATGAGTGAGCCATGGATGTGACACTGTGAATAGCCCTGTGGCAAAGTGAGTCAAAAGCTAGAGCTGCTCCAATAGCTTTCTGTAGCTATCAATATACAGTTGACAGCATAATTGAGCCACTAGATGGAAGCAAATGGAATCACACATTGTTGTTTTTTCTACTTACAGTACTGGTATAACTCTGAATTATAAATTCACTTTCAGATTTTCAAATTATTTCCTAAACATACTGCGAGGCGAATAATTATGCCTTCATTATTTCTTATAATGGCCACAGAGACTGACATTTAAAACATCTCCTGCCTGTTTGGCATCGATCACGCTCCTGCATCATAAACAGCAGGTGTACTGAAGAGTGTAGTTGCTTTAAAATCTTTTTCATAGTATCAGTAATGGCATTTATCCATAGAAAGACTTTGGCTCTTTGAGTTGTTTGATTGTGACTTTGTGCACTTGTTTGTTTTTGCCTCTCTCCCAAGAGTTTGATTAGTCTTCTCCGTTTAGCCACCACATTACTTTCATTACAGCACACATACACGCTGGGGAGGGACACACTGATCTTTTTCTCTCAGCATGCAGATGGTAGCCACATCTTACTCTCTCCGGATTGGCGTGCAGCCTACATCTGTCCCTTACTAGCCAGCTTTCCCCTCATGGCACAGCCTCGAAGGCTTAATTAAATATGAGACCAATGCTAACTCGGCTGTTGGCCACCCATGGGCTGCAACCGAAAGGTGGTAGAAGGGAGAAGAGAATTGGGTTTTTAAAAATGTGCAGAAAGAAAGAGGATGCGAGACATCGAGTATAGAATTAACATCCACTTTGCCAGCTGCTGTCACTGGCAAGCAGACTGGGAGTTGATTTGCACTCATTACAGGGAAATGAGGAGGGCCCGAGGACGATGACCGCATTACCCTGATTGCATGTGATGTGACTGGACATGTTGCGCAGTGTTAATCTCCTCCCCTGTGTCCCGCAGATAAAGAAAATAAATGGAGATGAAAATCTTTCCACGCTTTTTCACAGTGAGCCACGTATGATACAAATAGGAGTGGAGAACTGATTATGCAATAGTGTTTCCCTCCCCCCCCCAGGAAAAGTATTTCCGTTCAGCTAATAAGTAAAACCTCTTTGTGCGAGAAGTTTTTCCAATTATTGTGATTGCAACAAGTAGAGATACGATTCGTTATCTGTCCAGCACATGTGCACTCATCGTAATGAAAACATACATTCATGGAAGCATCTCGGACAAAATGTGGAATATATTGCTCTTTTGTCGGAGCGTACTCGGAGTGTGGTGTGTGTCACCCTTCATTAGTGTGACCTCTCAGTTTACAGGTTTGATATTAGATTTTTTCCACTGTATGAAGACCTCGGGCTTTGATTTCCTAATAATACTGACAAGTGTATTTACTGATTAACTGACTGACATGTGGCCTTTTTTACTCTTGTTCATCACATTGCATTGAACATAAAAGCATGACTTCTCTCTGATTTTACATACTGCTTTTCTGTCCATTCCCCACTTTGTTCCACACTCATTAGGGACCAACCTTTTTCTGAATGTTAGAGGCCATTTCATGTCTGTTGTACTTCCAGATAATGGCTGTCCTGCTCTTTCCCATGCACCTTGGTCACTGTGATCTTTGAGCACATTGTTATCCTCTCTTTATATTCCAGCAGAGTCAATGTTAAGCTGAGGATTTGGTATGTTTCTGCAGAGATTTGTTTTCCTGTGAGAATTATGTAATTTTTTTTGTGCGGTGTGAATGCATTTTATCACAACATATCTTCTGCTTTTCTTCGTTTATCTCTTCTATTAAAAATGTTTCCTTCTATTATCAGCACCTTGCTCCTTCAGTGCCCATTCATAATTGCTGATATTGCCACAATATCTAGTTGTGTGCCGCATAATAAGCAGGTTTGCTATCAATTACTAGTGCAGCAGGAATGAACACCTGCCTTGTCCTCACCCCATTACCTTCCTTGGCACATTACATGCCTTTTAATATATTTAATATGTCTTCATTCTAAAACCATATCTCGCTTTTTTTAAGAACCTCATCAGTGTGTCAGTACTGTAACCTTTGTCCACACGTCAAACAATGCAATCTGCCTTTTTCACCATATCTTTATTCTGCCGCTTGTTTCTTATTTTATTCTTTTAAAGGAAAAGTAATTTCCTTGGCACCGTCCCTCTCTGCTGCACATGCCTGCAGGACACTATTTCATCTCGCTTTGAACTCTTTTTAATTTTGCACGGTAGCAGTTTTTTATTAACATATTTATTCATTTATGACTTTTCTCAAAACCTTTTGCATAAGAGCACACCTTTATTCTCTCATTCTCACTCTCTCTTTCTCTCCTCTCTGCTCTCCGCAGAGAACGGGCCTCACTAATGCAGTGTTAGTTTAATCCCCGACACCCTGTCAGAGGCTATTTTCTCGGGGTCCTTTTCTTACTGTAGCAGCAGTGAGCACATTCATTCAGTTCTTAGGCTCTCTCTGCTCACCGGCTCCTGTCTAGACATTTCCCACCCTGCTCCGAATGTTTTGTGGTGTTTTCTTTGTTTGCCGTGGTCGTCGAAGGACGAGCCTGTCCCCCCTGCGCCCCCAACCCATCCTCCCACTCAAGGTCAAAGTGTCTTTTGAGATTTTGCACGTTGACTCATCCCCTTCCACTCTCCCTACCACCCACTTCCTACCCTGATGGCAGCCACCTGTCAATGGCTGAACTCTCCCACCTAGATAATAATAACCTAGCCAGAGACCATCTTTCATCACCTGTCCTCGCTCCATTTGAATAGAGGGAGATTGTGGCCAGGAAGCTGAATAGACAGCGGAGGGGCCTCTTCCTGATGTGAGAGTTCTTACAAGGTGGCAGTGACAGCAAAGGGGATGCAGGGTGGTTATATAATTGGAGCAAGGTCATGCGAAGTGTGCAATTATGCAGTTGTTTCTTGCGTTGGGATTGAGCCATTGGATATTCATAGTAAAGAAAATGCACCAGTCAAATAGTTTGGGTGGATATATATGCATGCGGTATTTTTAGCTGTGCTAAAAAAAAAAAAAGTGTGTTCTACAAATGGCATGCCGATCCATCGGTTATGCTTTTGTCTAAACTGAAATATCTCCACAATGAATGGACACATTAACATCACATTTGAGACATTTCTTATAAGTTGACATGTTTGGAGTTTTTTGAAACATCTGAACGACTGTTGGATGGCTACTTGTCCTCTAGTGCCACCACTGGATGGTAAAAAATATATATGTATGTATAGTGTATGTATAGTGTAGTGTAATAAACAGTATTCCTGCTGAACATCAGTACAGACCAATTTTAGCAATTAGCACTGAGTGCTTAATTGCCTGAGTATTTGCCCGTGTTTGAGAGACCTTCTATGTCCACTTAGTATATGTAATTTACTATGTAAGTGTAATTCTATGTAATTAATGCTGTAATGCTAAAATATTTAATCATGATTAATTCTCGTGAATGTCATAGTTGACTCGCAATTAATTGCACATTTTTATCTATTCTAAATGTCCCTTGAATTATCATTTTATACTCTTATCAACATGGAAAAGTGGATAGACTTGCTTTGCGTAAATGTATTTTTATTGCAAACCACAACAACAACATGTAGTGTTACAGCCATTCACGTCTGAAGCAAAATCTCAAACAAAGTAACACTATGTCAACAACCTTCAAAACAGGGTGATACAAAATAAGATTGCAAAGTGCACATCATTGTAAATTAGAACTCGACCTATGGTGCAGTTAAACCATGGTTTCTACTTTTCTTTTCTTAAGTTTTCTTTGAACATACTAGCAGTCAGGCTATACGTCTCTTCTGTTTATTCACCAGAGGCTTATCAACCCAACCTCCTTTCTCTCCAGAGAGAATGAACATGAATGGTTACATATGTAACTATGTGGAAATCCATCCATTGTCACCTGGTTATGACGCAGAGGAGGCAGAGAATTTGAATCACCATCAAGTGGTATTTCAGACTGGATGTGCTACAATGACAACTACATACTAAAAAGATAACTTTGGTCTTATCTGTCGACCCATCCTGCAACATTTAAAACTGAACTTTCCTTTCAGAATTTTGTTTGCAGCGTCTCCCGCTCGACATCCACACAATACGGTAGTGTGGGGTTGAGCTTATTGTTTTGCTTCTGGTTTACAGCCAGATCCTGTAGTTTTTCTAATGTTACTAGCAGTGGCCAAAGCTTATGAAAAAACTACAAGTTCACTGGGTCACAGAGAGGGTTAATCCTGTGATTTAAAAAAAAAAAGTTTGCTGTTAAAATTGTTTTGCGTTAACGTGTTAATAATGCGATATTTTTGACTAAATGTAATACACATTTTTTGTACTGCATTTTAATTAGTCATGCTGGGATATTTTTTCTTGTGGCGGGCAGCTGAGATCTATGTGTAAACTTTCTTTCCTTCTTGCCTCTTCTCTAATCTTTTCACATCTTACTCACCTCTCCTGTTTCTTCATTGCCCTAACTTCAATCAGATAGACAGATAAGTAACAGATTCAAGGAGTCATTCATAGAGCTGAGCCTACATCTTAAGTATTTTGTTTCATTGTCTCTGTCTTTTTCTCCCTCTATCTGCCTTCCAGATGCCAAGGAGATTGTGCTGAAAGCTCAGATTCTGGCTGGTGGCAGAGGCAAAGGTGTGTTTGACAGTGGCCTTAAAGGTGGAGTGCACTTAACTAAGAAGTAAGTATACCTATGTGCTTTCTCACACACACTGAGTTACCGTAGGAGAAAAATTCATACTATTTTCTCTTACGACAGCGTCTTTTAGAGTGAGGAGGCTCAAAGAGCTCTCTGAAGATGTTCCCTTGGCACAAAGACACAGTCAGGATTACTTGTGCTGCAAATAAACAGTTTTCCTTTCTTCTCGGGTCTACAACTACCCTCAATTAAATGTTGAAAAAGGGATTTTAAGGTCGGCAGAAGTGTTATGCACCCGATATGGAGTTTTCCTCTCTCAGGTTGATTGGGTTTTGTGCATCTGCTGAAGTTCATTTTGTTCTATCTTAGAATTACAAAGTGTGATAGCTGTATTGCTTCGATCAGGGCTCAGTCTAAAATGTTCTGCATTTTTCAAAAGGCCAAACAACACCTTGGAAAAGCTTTTCTTTGCTTGGGTACTGCATTCAATGCTGCAGAAAGGTGATTTATGACAGTTGGCCCGACATGTATCATCGTCACCCTACTTCAGTGTTTGGAATGGCCGGAAACTTTTCAAAGTGAGATATGCTGAAGTTCATCGTCCCCAGACAGTGACATGAGCGCACAGTTCACCTTCCTCTCATCTATCAAAGGATGAGTACAACCCGAGGCTTCATTTGTATTCACTTACAAAACCAGAACAGGCTTACAAAAGTAGACTCGGCACCCGGCTGCTTTTAAACAGAGAGAATAAGTAGAGGTTCATTCACAGGGATGTGTAGCTGTACCGGAGTGTCTCCAAAAAGGTGTGCTTTGTCAGAATATGTTACATTAATGCCCAGAAAGTGCTGAGGCATATCTCTCTTCAACTGAACAAAGCTCTGGAGAGAAAGAAATACTTGTTCATCTGCCTATACACCTGCTTTACTCATCTTTCATTTTGTAAGTGTACGATTTTCAATGATTCTTACACTATACAAAAAGACTGTTGTTTAAAAAAGGATATTGTTTGACCCTAAACCTCTGTCCTTCAGCCCTGCAGTGGTTGGCGAGCTGGCCAATAAGATGCTGGGTTTCAACTTGACTACCAAGCAGACACCGAAAGAAGGAGTCAGAGTGAAAACGGTGAGCCCCTATACAGACTGAAATAAAAAAAAGATATAAGCTACATCTACTTTTTTCCCTGCCCTGAACTCAGTTCAAGGCATTTTGAGTCCAGTAATACCTCTCTGTAAAATTAATGACTGTGAAGGCAGCCTGGCTCTATGATAGCTGTCCACTGCTGTTTACTGTGGGTTTATGCTGGCAGGTGTTACGGCTCATTGCATTAATAAAAGGTCCACTGTGAATTTGAAGTATTCGGTAAACATCTGTTTCTATGTGCCTCTAACAAGCAGGAATACGTTTTTTTTTTTTTTTTTTTTTTCTCTACTTGCATGCTGCATGCAGTACCCCCTCAAAACATGTACAGGTGATGAAGCCCTCTCACTCTGTTGCATCTGTCTGAGTCCTGCACTTTTTCTATGTCTCTCCCCATTTTCTTTTACCCCTGCCACTCCCCAATAGGAGCTCCTGCTTCTGTTCCTACTGCATAGTTTAGGTGATATAACATGTGTGTCACACTTTTTATTCCATTTGCTTGAATAGAAACCAGTTTGAGCAGTGGATGTTCACAAGCCCTGAAATAATTGCACACTTGGAAACAGAAGGGAAAGGCAAACAAACAACATAGTAAACTGGACAAAAAAGAATGTGAGTTGGGAAAAAAGGTATAACAGGAGATTTACCATCTAATTGTCTTGAAAAGAGTTTTCTCTACAGCCTGTAGCACTGAAATCAGACCTGGTGAGAACAGACTTCGACTAAAGTGAAAGATCAGGTAATGTAACAGTGTAGTCAGATGCTGGTGTGTCAAATGACAACAAGAGCTTCTCTGTCACCTAGCTAATGGGGTTCACATCAGCCCTATGTCCATACAGCACCACAATAATGGGCCAACATTTCTGCAGCCACACAGATTTGCTGTCATGACAGCGATATAAAGAAAGATACGGAGAGAATATAAGGAAATTCCTGAGGGATGTTTGTAGACTGTGAAGACTGTAGGAGACCGAACCAGGGGTTTTAGGGGAAAAAGACTACAACTCTAGCGACAGGATTCTTGGTAAAATGTTTGAGTGACTGGAGAAGACAACATTTGCAAAACGAGATAGGTTCACTGTCTAGTTAACATGGAGCGCAGAGAGGGCTATCCATCCTTATTTGTTGGGCGATAAGGTGGAAGCAGGACTTGAGGGCTGTGCATGCTCAAGCAAACAATCCAGAAAACCCGCAGTCCATTAACCACCACACAACTGATAGTTTCCTGTCAATTTGTTTTCCTTTCTTTTCCAAATGAGTCTCTTCCTTGCTTCCTCTCTCTGCGTTTCTCTCTGATACTCAGCGTAAAGCTCTTCTCCACCTCCACCCTCCATCTCAGTCATTCACAGGACATGAGATTTCCTGAGAGATGCATCATAGATTTTGATCCAGCTTGCTTGCTTGCTTGTGTGTTCAATATTATAATATTATATAACCTATAAAGATGCACTTAAATGTGAAAATGCAGAATTTTCAGAGTTTACCAAATACAAGTCAGCTCGGTATGGTAGTGCCACTCCTCCATCAAACCTTCTTCCTCTGGCTGTGTCCTGTCCAGGTGATGGTTGCTGAGGCTCTGGACATTAGCAGGGAAACCTACTTTGCCATCTTAATGGACCGCTCCTGTAATGGTCCTGTCATGGTTGGAAGCCCACAGGGAGGTATGGACATCGAGGAGGTGGCTGCCAGCACCCCAGAGCTCATCTTTAAGGTATATAATTTGTAGTTCATACTCATCACTACAATATCTAATGAGATGAATGAGACTGTTGAGACATTTCTCCGGCACAAAAATGTTTCAGACATTGAATTTTCTAACCCAGTCTTGCCCAGCAAAATGCAACAATGCAAGTGTATACAAATCACTGTTTGATTCTAAAACTGACACAGGTTGTATTTGACTTGATGCCAGGACTGGATGGCTTACAGATGGAGGCTGTTCAATGTTTGTATTTTCTGCAAAATCAATTAAATGTATCGCTCTTTCTGCATGCACACAGCAGCAGCTGAACACAAACAACATCATACTGGAGCTTAACGTGACCCAATATATACAGTCTTACATGCTGAAACCAACTGTGTTTTATATACAGTAGCTTTTCCATTTACAGATATTTATCCAGTGTAGTTACTTTGCTGCTTGTTTAAGAGAATAAGAAAAGCTCACCTGCATTTACTATTGTTATATATCTCGATTCTTTTACTATAGGCAAGAGACATTGGGGCAGGTGATAACTCAAAGTAAGATTCATACCGCTCATTATTTCCACATGGGGTGTATCTAACACACTGTAGCCTAGTACAACCATCACTCATCTCATTAAAATCTATATGGTTCAGACCTAACATGTACAGATGTATTTAAAACCAGCCAATTCAAGTTGCAGGTTTATTCATTTGTTTTCTTCCCCACTGCACATGCTGAAATCCATCATCCATTTTTTATATCTATGAAAAATTATACAAGAGCTGCTCACTATCAAAGAGAGATGAAAGTCAAAAATACAAGGGTTTAATGATTATAAATCCACAGTTTCAGTCCCAACTGTCGATTTTCTCCATGTCTGGCAGCCTGTCACTGCTTGATTATGATGTCGGCAGTTTAATATGAACATTCGCTTTGTGTAAAATAATAGCCCACTGATTGAGCCTCCTGTTCTCCCTCACCCCTTCTTTATTTGTTTCTCTCCGTCTCCCTTTCATTTTCACTGCTAATCTTACAGGAAGTCATAGACATATTTGAAGGTGTGCGAGACGACCAGGCGCTTCGCATGGCAGCTA